>CABHPP010102662.1:0-44428 GCA_902168425.1 Peromyscus attwateri
CCCCCCCCCCCAAGTCTGAGTATCCTCCATAGACTGGCTCTTTGCCCTGGAGCCCATTGCTCCCACCAAGGTCCTGCTGTCCCTGGCAGAGGGCACTAAGCATTCTCTCTAGGCCTCTAGAGGAGGCTGCTTCCTTTGTTTTGCAGACAAGGCTCTCATCCTTTGTTCTGAATCAATGTGCTCCAAAGATAAGCCCCATGAAAACAGTTGTTGCCTTTTGAAACCGACAATTAGAATTGTAGGAAAATGGAGAAAACAGGAAATGACAAATGGTTTCAGTGACCAGGAGGAAATGGTGGCTGAGAATTGCTGCTTGGTGACAGTACACTCTTATAGACCCTTTTGTGAAGACAGCCCGGGTCTGGTGACTTTTTCTAAGCACAGATGGAGAGGTCATTAAATGAGTCAAGTTTCCAGAGCTGCAATTGTCATACAAATCTTGTTGTATGGGACACTGACAGGCAGGCCTTGTGGGAGCCCAAGACTGTTATTCCCCCTGTGGCCAAGCTAGGAAGCCTAGGGTTAGGACCAACAGAAAGTCTTGCTAACAACCTTTCCCAGCCCCATTTAGCCACATTCACCAACAGGCCCTGCCTTTCTGGAAGTTTCATGCTGATACCCAAGAAGCTATAAAGTGCCACTTGTCTCTGGGGGCTTCTAGGACACTAGTATCTAGACCTATGTGCCAAGCAAGAGAGAGGCAAAAGGCCTGGGTTGCCCAATGCTGCCACTGCCTATTAGCAACATGGATCTCAGCATAGGCTATGCCAGAAGTGAACCTGTGTTACACCAGTTCGAACCAGCATCTTAATGTCTCCTGTGGTCCCCAGTGCCATAGCTTCCTCTATCTCATCCTTGAAGAGGGGAAATCATGTGTTACCAGCTCAATAGTTACACAAAGGGACTCTCCAACTTGAGTTGATAGGGTCATGGAAGCCAGCAAAAATTGGACATATGTCCTACAAAAAGTCCCTGGTTTTTGGCCTGATTTAGACAAAAATTATTTACCCTGTGATCCTCTAGAGGAATAGAGTATGGAAGGAGGGACGAAGAGGAGGATAGGGAAGAAAAAAAGAACTGAGAAAGAGGAGGAGAAGGGAAAATAGGGAACAGGAGGAGAGGGATGACGAGAGTGGGAGGAAGAAAAAGAGAATGTAATGAATGAGGAGGAGGAGGAAAGGGAGATGAGGGGGAGAGGGAAAGAAGGAGATGAGAGAAAGAGATGAGAAAAAGGAGGAGGAAGGGGAAAAGGAAGGGAAAGGGAAAAAGAAAGAAGAAGGGCTCATTATTTCCTACAAGGCACCTCCAACCTTTGCAGCAGGCACTGTCCTTTGAGTGTCCCCTACAGAAGCCAGCCCACTAGGCTACAGAAGGCTATTAGTCCCAAAGGTTAATGAGCTCTGGCATGGCTTGTTTATTACCCCACAAGGAAAAGCATTTTCTTTCGTAGACTTGGGAAGCCAGACTTGAAAGTAACTCCCTCATGCTCATGACTCTGAGGTCCCCCAATCCTATCTGCCTGAGGACTATGTGGGAAGATAAGTCAGTTGACAAATATTTATGGCTGCTGTGCTCAGGGCCAAGCTGCTTCCATCATGAGAGCATTACTGAATGTCTCTACCCTTGTGGGGCTTACACTAGACAGGAGAATTAGCAAGACACAAGTCAATCATTGGAGGTAGTTAGTCTTCTAAAGGAACTTTGGCAAGGTGAAGGGATAGCCAGTGGACAGGCATGAGCAGAGCCCTCAGGTCATACTATAATCAGATATGTCATACCATTTCTTTATTAGGCAAGACCCAGGGTAGTGTTGGCCTGCTGAGGTCATTCCTTGTCCCTCTGCATAAATAGCTACAAACTTCACTCACAGTACTGGATCTACCCTTAGAGTGTTCTGAAGCCATTACTGGGAGCTTCACATAATAAATGTCATCAAAAGTGAATGACAGAACTTGGTGTAGGTCTTTGCCCTTGACCAAATCCTATATAAGCAACCCCCAACCTGGTCTTGGTGATTTCAGGGCTGGCTAATTCTTACAGTGTTTGCTTAAAATGGTAGGGATGATCCTCAGGCAGAGGAGACCTATATTTCTTCTGTCCCTGTAGTACCTGAATCCTCTTCCCACTGGTTTTAGTGACCAGGGATTGAGAGAGAATGCAGACCTGGCTCTCAAAGTGGAGATCCCACTGTGCATTCACCCCATCATGAAAGGCATTGGCCTTGGCACAGAATTACTGATGTTGGGAGTAGGAATCCTCCGGTCAAGCTAGCAGTAATCTTCTCACATGGCTTCTGTGGCCAAGAAAGAGCAGGGCAGGACCAGGTGAAAACATGACTTTCAGAGTAGATGGAGTCTCCTGGAGTTTTGATAATTCAGTTTCCCTGGGAGCTTTGAGTTGGACAAGATTCTTCTGGTTTCAGCTGAAGAGGGGGCAGCTAAGGAGTGCTGTGACTCTGAGGGAGAGAGAAATCAATAGCCCTTGACTGGAAAGCACAGTTTGTTCTTCCAGGCCAGGGCACTCAGGATAAAGAGAACAAAGCTGTGTGTACTAAAGCAGAATTTCCATTAAAGGCCAGAATCTCAGGAGGTCCTTTCAGCTTGATGACCATCTTCTGCAGGTTTCTGTACAGATAGGACAGATATCCTGTGGGCATTGATATTTCAGGTCTCAGAACAATAGCTCTATGGTTCAAATGAAATCTTCTGCTAAGGCTGGTATCTATCACTTTGCTCTCATGACCACTAATGGGACTCTGAGGCATGCCAAGTCATTCTTTCTAGACTCAAGAATTGAGACAGAGGATGAGCTAAACTCATAGATAACTTTCAAAAGCTTGACATCGAGCACTGAAACGTGTCCCACTAGACTCCCTGTCCTTTAGTGGGGTGATCCAGCTGCCCACTTCTGGAGCAGGAGTCTCGAGTAAGGCCAAAGAATGGTATGGGATGCAGAGTTCATAGCAGATCCCTATCAGGAGACAGAGTTTCTGAATTCTCACTAGGTATCAGAAAGGCAGGCACTGGGTGGGAGATTTGGAGGTGCAGCCTCCCAGCCTGGACACAGGGTCAGGTAGGCAGGCAAATAAGCAAATGGGGGTGCTAGAAGGTGGGTGTCAATGGGAGATATTGCCCTCAGCAATCTCCAAATGTTTCTAGAGGTAAGGTCAAGGTGCTTGGACTGCTCTGCTTGCTTAAGTTCTTCACTTTCCCAAAGAATGTTAAGAAAGAAGCGTAGAAGGTATTAGATGTCCCTCATAGCTGTACAGAGCCCTATGGGTTGCAAAGGGCCTACTTTTCAGAGCTGTCACCTCCTGAGTCCCTCCCAAATCCCCATGAGGCAGTCTGGCAGGCTGAGCAGGGGAATGTGCCCCAGCTGACAGATGAGGAAAGTGAGGCACAAGGGGGAGAGACTTACCTGCAGCATCGCAGCTAGGCAGTAGTGGAGCAGGCACCTGCCTCCAGGCCTTCGGATCCCAGCCGCCCCAGGGGGCTGCCTCTGAGGTGCTGTACGAGGTGACTCGGGCCAGCTCATGAGCAAAGGAGCTGCCGGGCAGGAAGGACTCACTCCCCAGGGCCTGGCGGGATGGGGGCTGTCGCCCCAGGCTGACCTGGGGAGGCCTGGCTTCCCCAAGCTTGCAGGCTTTGTCTACATGAGTCTACAACAACCGATTGAACAATCCATCAGCTGTTTGGCCACAAAAGGCTTCTGACTGATTTGTCACTGCCCTGACCAACTAATTGGGTTCTTTGAGTACTGTGGTTATACACATCAACTGGTCTGGGGAAACAAAACCAAATATCTTTGTGCTCTCAGCTTGCTATGGATCACAGACTCCTTTGAGGATCATTTGGAAGGTATGGTCTCTCTCCACAGAAAATGCACTTACTGTGTGACATCTCCTCCTCCCTATACCAATGATTTTTTATGTATTTTGGTTGGTTTGGGGGAATACTTAATGCCCATAAAAGGATTTCAAATGAGTGATGTTCTTCTTTAAGCAATCACTGTCTTGTTGGAAGCAGGAATAAAGCTAAGTCAGATAGCTGGTTCATTGACAATGATTTTGGCATATTCGGATCCCTCCCACCCTCATAACAGAACATACAACTCAACCATGGTTTGTAGGTACTAGTGTGTAGACATGCTGAGGTGAGTGCAAAACCAGTTAAGCATGTACCTCCTGTCAGCTATACCCTGAGCTGCATCCCTCACTGCACCAGACCTGGACAGGGCCTTAAGGTTTTTGGGCTAGTGTGGACATGAGCTCCCTTACCATCTTGTCTTACAAGAATTTCACCAGTTCTGAGTGTGTGGAATGCATGACCCAGTTCCTTCAGCTAGGAAATTAAAATGACCTTATCCTGATGCCCACATTAGCAAAGGCAAAACTCAAATAGGTGGCCAGCAGAGCCTTGACACTCTGACAAGCACACAAGTGTATAGCAGCAGTCATGCCTCAAAGGATAGGGGAAGCCTGCATGATGGGGAGCTGTTCTTCTTTTCCTGTATCAGGCAGTGTCTCTTGTTTTTCATCTTTGAGCTGTAAGTGGTCCACTGTGTCTACCAAGCAGCCCAGGGGAAAGGGGAATATTCATTCCCTGAATCCAAGAAAAACATCTGGATGCATTCAACTCACTACAAGAAATACTTAGTGACCATCTATGCATATTATTTGATATAACAATAAAAACTATACCGGTAAATTTATCAAGCATTTACTGTGCTCCCTGGACTAACTAACTCAAGGGCTTTAAACATTTGGTCTCACCCTGTCCTGACAAATAGCTATCTATGAGGTAGGGGCTATTACAGTCTTTACTTTCTAAATGAAGATATGGAGATCCAGAGAGATTAAATTGCCCAAAGTCACACAGCTATTTAGTACCAAAGCAAGATGTGGATATGGGTTTGCTTCATTCCCAAATCCACATGGAGCATGTACTAAGTTACTAAATTATGATATGGAAAATAAACATTGAAGTGGGAAAATGTTATAGTGAAAGTATAGATGAGGTGTTCCAGGGGAGGCTCCAGTCATTTTAAGAATGAATTATTTATATTTAAAGATGGCAATAAGAAAATGACTACCTGGAATATTTTAGAAGTAATACATGTCTATCTAAAATAAACAGGCCAACAATCCCCCTCCTAAGCCCAAACATTTCTTTGCTATTCTGATGACATTTGTCCCAGTTAGTCAGCTCAGTACCACTCTACTTGGGTAGCTCATCAAGTTCTCATTTGTCCTTGGAGAGAGGCCATCAGGGTGAGACAGAGGAAAAATGATTTTCTAGAATTCACAACTCTTCATGCCTATATGCTTAGCCCCTTGATAACTCTGAATACTATTCTATAGCAGGTTTTTAGAAACAAGTTCTTATGGGTCCAGACTGTCCTCAAACTCACTGAACCCACTATATAGCTGAGGATGACCTAGAATTCCTGATCTTCCTGCCTCTACCTCCATAATGCTGGGATCATAGGTGTGAGACTACAAACATGCCTTTAAACACTAGAGTTTGAAAAGTCCTGAAATACACATATTTCTCAGGTTTTGAAGACTTGCCCCACTCCCTTACGAGATTGTAAAAGCAAGAAATTGGGCTTATTCATAGAGAATGAAAGTTTTTTTTTCAAGTTTCTCAGGAATCCTTTGTAATTTCATGTCTTGCAAAGGTTAGTGTTGAAATTACTCAAGGAATGGTCTTCCATTTACCCATCAAAGTAAGTAAGTAAACTAGTAAGGAGTTATGGGGGAGGTTTTCAATGTTTGCCTGGAGTAGGATATGGGAGGGCAAGGTAGAAGAGGGAGTATGAGGAGGGATAACTAACATGAAAGATGTTAGAATAAACCACATGGAAACCTATTATCATATAAGATTAGTAAAATATATACCTATACATGTATAAAAGGAAGTTACATGGAGTTACCCTATAACGGGGGCAGAGGATGACTCCTACAGACACCATAGGTTATGAAATAAAAGCCGAGTGCCAGGCATGGTTACTTCTTTATGAGTTGTTGGTCAGTGGAGTCCTCTGGACTTCTAATAATTACAGACTATCACCATTACTCTTGGTTACTCTTCTAAACTTGATGGTAAGACCTCATTGTTGAAGACACTATATACCTGAGTTATAGAACCTGGAGAAATCAAGCTCGTACTGATCTGGAAGCATCATCCCTACTGACTAGCATTCATAAGATGGAAGATACTGTGCATGCTACTAAAGGAGAAAAGGAATCCTTAATCTCATTCACCTGTGAATGCTGTGAGCTTCAATAGCAGTGGCCTGGCAAGATATGGCAACAAGTACAATAGTGGCACAGATGTTATAGTGTGGCACAACTACTTTCTGATTGGATTTAAGGCCTTCCCTATAAGGTAAAGCTATCCTGGTGTTGTTAATAATGGTCTAAACTCCATGGTTGGTGAGGTTCATAGATGCTGGGGGAGAAACTACCACTATTAGTGTGTCAGATGAGCATAGTATTAAATGGTCCCCTAAGTTATTTTTATTCCCATAGATTACTGCATTTCTTAACCCTCATCAGAGAAGCTTCTTTTTGCAATAGAAAGAGATTGATATGGAGACCCAGAATTAGTTAACATGGAGAGAATAAGAGACTATGTGTGCTCAGACTTAAATGGGACACCTATTTCGCACCCCTTCCCCCAAAAGCTCTGGGTGGAAGATTGTAAGAGTAAAGGTAGTAGATGACTACACAATACAGAGTTTTCCAGACAACAGAGCAGTCACACACAGGAACTCATGGTAGCTGTGAGTACATGTACAAGACCTGTGTAAGCGTTACATATGTACATGTAGGCAACACCAAGTGAATTTACTGGGTTAAAAAAAAAGTATGTGATATTGGAAGTGAACAATGTTGAGTGGGGGGACAGGGGAGGAATTAGAGGGCAGGAAATGGGGGGTAGATGTGATCAAATCACATTTTATGCATGTATGAAATTCTCAGACAATAATAAGGAAAAAAAACATAAAGAAACGGACCTCCATCAACACGAGTATATGCTTACAGTGCCTTAGTAGTCTATCAGGCAGAAAAGCCTGCAGATGGCACATGGAACCAACTATAGCAGATGGCTCAATGGTATGGGCAGCCCTATTTTAGTAGCAAAATCATAAGTGGCCTGGAACTACTCATTCAGGTGCAGCAACATAGGAGCAGGCACTTTGAAGATCACTACAACCCCCAGTTGAAGCACAAAGTAAAGCAAAGGAAGAGATGCTATCTGCTGTGGATATCGCTCTATATAAATAAAACACTGATTGGCGAGTGCCAGGCAGGAAGTATAGGTGGGACAAGGAGAGAGGAGAATGCTGGGAGGTGGAAGGCTGTGGGGGAGAGACCTGCCAGCCACCGCCATGACAAGCAAGATGTAAGGTACCGGTAAGCCACGAGCCACGTGGCAACTTATAGATTAATAGAAATGGGTTAATTTAAGATAGAAGAACTAGATAACAAAAAGCCTGCCAAAGCCATACAGTTTATAAGTAATATAAGTGTCTGAGTGACTATTTTATACGTGGGTTGTGGGACTGCGGAGCTTGGTGGGACCTGGAGAGAAGCTCTCCAGCTACAGCTATCCTATAAATGTATCTCACATATAACAATAGATTGATCTTATGACTAGAAATCTCTGGGAGTTAAATTGTCCCCAACAATCTTTTTTCTTTGTATTACAGTTTTAGGCTATGTGGTGCAGTTTCTCTTCCCCATCCAATAAAAAGCAGAAAACACGCACCTTAGCTACACAGACGTCTTCCAGTCATTCAGAGTCAAAATTGAATACCATCTCTTTCTCTCCTGATTGCAGCTAGCTGAAAAACCTGTGTTGAGCAAGTAGCAGAGCTGGAGGCTGAGCCAGGGTCTGACTTAAAAAACAAAACCAAACCCTAGGCATCTAATCATTGTGCTTTAAGAGGAGGTAGTCTCCTACCAACTTCATGTTCCTTCTGTTCCCTTGCTGGGCAGAGTAAGCACTGCTCATAGGCCCTGGGTTTCAAAGGAGCCACCCAATCCACAGTCAACTTCAGACAACTAAGGAAGGGAGTGGCAGGATTTCCTTTGGAGACTTCCGGATTTAAACAGCAGATCTAATGCATGCATCTAAATTCATTCCCTCCCAAAGATCCATGAAACTTCAGCAAGCCTCTATGTTTAATTTTGCTTTTAAAAACAAATTCCCACCAGGAAAGGGAAGCTAAGAGAGGAGATAATAGCACCATAATTTGTGAAGCTAAAAAGCAGACCTGCCAGGCACCACTATAGCTCCTATAGAAGAGAAAGAGAGGTCAGAGGACTGCTTAGACCTAGGGCCCCAGTGCAATTTGGGATGCATAACCAGACCACATTCGAAAACAATTGCAGCAGTGGCACCACCAAACAAACCCCTCAAACAAACACCATGCAGATAGAGCAGAGCAGACTGAATACTTAGCCTCAAAGAAGGTGAATCACAAGTCAGCAGAGGGGAACATGGCAAAACAACTTGGTCTATGTGCTGAAATCTTCACCATGCTCTAGAATAGGAGCCTCAAGATACTCTGGTACTGGGAGGTGAGAGGAATGGGGTGGCTGTTGGCTGAAAGGTATTGAAGAAATAAGCAGGTCTCTGCATCCATGGGTGTGTGCCTCTCCTCAACCCTGGCAGAGATGAGGCTTGATCCTTTGCTTGCCCCATCTCTTCTGCAAGCCTGGCATTCTGTCCACAATTTTGCCCCACATCCCAGCACAGAGGTAGGAACTCTTATCTCTTCTTAGGTTTGTTTTGCTCTCAGCTCTCACTTTCCCTTAAAGTGAAGCTAGGGACAAAGGAGCTCTGGGAAAGCTCAGCTTTCTTTCCTCTGGAGGCCTTCAGCTAGTAGTGGCTTGTCACTTCTTTTAGCAGAGTGTAGTGGCATATGTTTATGATTCCAGCACTTGGGAGGCTGAGCAAGTCTGAGTGCTATGAGTTTTAGGTGAGTCTGAGCTAAGAACAAAACCAAAAAAACCCTAGATAGTAGTGAAACTATCTAGAAAAGAATGAGAATGATTCTCTTAGCATTAGGGTAATGAGGATCCTCATGTGGTGGGTGGACTGTGGTCATTAGGGACATAGTAGGGCCAGTATTTCATATTTTGTTTCTCCAACCTGATCTGTGGATACAAGTTTTCTACTTTTTACTTCCTGTTACTCAGTGTATATAGATCTTCTACACCATTCCACAGCCATGCTATGTTTCATAATAAAGGAGGAAAAGTTATATATGCAGTCTGATAACAATATGCTAATGAGAAATATATATATATGTGTGTGTGTGTGTGTGTGTGTGTGTGTGTGTGTTTCTGTATAGAAAAAATAAAATGCTGTATTCCAGTAGGCTAGCAGGAGTTATCCTTGGGTTATTATATATTCATATCTATATATTTTATTATTCCTTGAGGTTTGTTGGTTTTTAAAAGTAATTTTCTGCATTTTTCTAGTTCAGTTCCAAAAGAACAGATTACTCTTGGAATGAGAAGGTAATAAGCACATTAAAAAAAACCCCACAAAGTCTTCATGTCAAAATTAGTACAGATGAACATAAAGCCTGTGTAAGGACCATGTGTGGAAGTCTAGGCAGAAGACTGGTTTTGTGAATGGAAACTACAGTGCTCTCATAACTCCTCCAGAGTCTAGAGTTACTTTTGGAGTTGCCTCTGGGAAGTCAGCACTAAGTGTGGTCTCTCAGAGAGTAGGTACCCAGGAAACTTCTAGGCTATTTTCAATGTTTTATTTCTTCCCTTGGTTGATAGCCTATATTTTATACTCTCTTTCATATCTAATGCATACATTCTACAATGGATTTCCTTGAGAGTCCTGGCAGTAGTAAAGAAAGTGCTATGTCAAAGGAACAACTCAAATTTAGAGCTTCAAAAGTCACTTTGGTATTTTGTGCCAATCATTTGTCTTTCTGGAGCTACTCCAGGTGCAGTAGGTTTGGAGTGGGGCATGAAATTTAAAGCTGTGGGCCTGAAGTTGCACATTATCAGCAAGAGGCTGGGAATGTGCCTGGTGCTGGCACTCTCAGTTCTGGTCTGGAATGTCAATCAACTCATGCTTAGGATATGGGGTCTGTCTTCTTCCCATGGAATGTATCTTCAGACACCCAGGCAGGTGGTTTGCTAAGACTCCTATATCATGGCTGCCTAAAATCCTTCCTTTCTACTTCCAGTGAAGACCTTGTCTTCTGCTTCTTCCTTCAGACCTCTCCCATCTCCTTTTCTAACATGAGGGGCAGCACTGGGTCACCCATTCAGGCATCATTCTCTGTAGAGAAAGGAGAGGTCACACTGTTTTCCCCAGGTAGTCAAGCAAGATGAAGCCAGATTGGGAAAGCCAGCAAGATCCTAGAGAGCACTTGTTGCTGACACCTAGTCCTCTTTGGGTCTAGAATTCTGGAATAGGGCCTTCTCAGCAACAATGGCTTCTTCCAGCTCTCAACTTGGTAAGTGGTTGCTACAGAGCAAGGCCCAAGATTCCATTCATCAGAGGTAGATCAAGGCATAAAGCAGAAAACTCAGTCATCAAATTTTACACTAGGCTGATGAAACTTAACAGTCGGCAGACACTAAAGGCCTGTGGACAGAGCCTTTGGGATAGCTCCAGGGCTAGGTGAAGATGCTTGGCCAGATATCTGTTCCAGCTAGCATTGCCTGGAATGAGATGCAGCTGTCTGGGGACATGTGTCTACCTCAATAATAGGTGGATCAGGAAATTGTGGCCTTTAGTTCTACCCTGGAGTTATAATGATCTTATCAGGTTGTGGGGTTGGGGTATGACACAACATGATGGTATGAATAGCAGTGGTAGAAGCCTGAGGCTGGTCCATTCACAAAAATTCCTGGAACCAGGCAAAATACTAGTATATAGTGATAGGCCAGCAACTATAGGAGAGATATTTGGGTGTACCCTGGCCCCAGAGAGATACATGCTGGGACAGACTAATTTTTCTTGGTACTTTCCTTTTCTTTCACAACTCTATTTTCATTACATTTCCAAAGTAATTTTGTGTGCATGTATGTGTATTGTGTGGGTGTTCTCATAGCACAGCACATTTGTAGAGACCACAGGGCAACCTGTGGGAGTTGGTTCTCTCCTTCTACCATGTAGGTCCCGGGAATTGAACTCAGGTTGTCACATTTGGTGACAATTGCCTTTACCAGCAGCACCATCTCTCTGGCCCCTATGCCTGTTCTTTCTTAAGAAATGCCAATAGCGTATTTGGAACAAATCAGCATGTGGATTGCCTTATAGTACTAAAAAAGTTGACAATGCATCAACAGCAGACTCAGCAAATCTGGGCCTGGATTTTACCCAGTGCTGAAGTGCTGGAGTAACTGCAGTCAACGTGAAAATAAGCAGCCTGCTTAGAATTCTCTTAAGACAGGCACAACTAAAGCTGTTATACATAACTAATCCTTCAATGCCAAGGTGATGCCACATGCAACAAGCATTAAGGGATTTCAGGAAAATATAACTTCATTTAGTATTGAAAATGAGGTACCAGAAACTAATCAGAGAGCAATCAGTATTGGATATAGCTTAGATAGAGAATTAAAACACCTGTTTGTTTAAAGGAAACTCAATGAGCTTAAAGAAAACATGTTGATAATCTAATAAGGAATCTTAACAAAAAGATGGGAACAATTAAATTTGAAGGGAAATTCTTGAGCTGAAAAATACATTCAGAAAAATTAAAAAACAATAAGAAAGGCAACAAAAGCAGGATAGACTAAACAGAAGTGGTCAACTTGAAGATAGGTAACTTGAAAATAAGCAATTGGAGAATATAAGAGTGAAAAGGAATGAAGAAAGCTTGTAAAAGCTTTGGGATAGTATAAAAAGAGCAAATATTTGGGTGTTCAAGAAAGACCTGAGAATGCCAAAGGAGTGGACAGCTTATATAAAGGAATAATAGCACTAGAAAGTTTTCCAGCCCTAGAGAAGGGTTCAAGTATCCAGGCAGAGAAAGGCCAAATGGCTCCCATCAAATTTAACTCAACTTTGCCTACCCTTATCTTATAAACAAGGTCTCAAATGGTGGGGAAATTATTACAGTAATAAAGGAAAAAGAAATCTGTTAGCTGAGCATACTATACCCAGTAGAGCTATCTTTTCTAGAAAAGGAAGAAGGGATAAAAGTATTCCCAAGAAGAAGCTGAGAGCAGATCTTTCTGAGACCTTTTACACTGGTAAACACTAAAGCAAAAGATACTAATGAGTGAAAATTCAACATTCAAAAGGAAGTGTAATTATAGAAATTGAGAATTATCTAATTCTGTCAGCATGGTACATAAATTATTCATAGCCTTAGGATGAAGACTAAAGCAAAAAATGAAAAATATGAATATATCAATAAACTAAAAGATGAGCAATATACAAAGTCATAAAGTGGAGTATCAAAGATTCAAAACATGAGGAGAAATGGAGTGCAAATGGAAAGTGTTCTTATTAGTATATTTTCTCTTACTCTTTTGATTCTGTAGTTATCTTTACAACCATGCTAAGAAGCTAACATTTAGAAAATAAATTATTTTTATATGCCTCATGGTAGCCATAAAGTAAATATCTATAATGGGAAACTCAGATATAAGTCAGGAATCAAACACATGACTGGAGTTATCCAGTTAACCACAAAGGAGAGGGGGGAAAGTAGACTACAATATGATTAGAAAATAACTTTAAATAACAATGATAGTAAGATCTTACATACCAGTAATTAACTTAAATGTAAATGGATCAAATTATCTAATTAAAATGCATAGAGTGATGAGACAGATAAAAATGAAAGACCCAATCACATATTGGTTACAAGAAACTATTTTATCTTTAAGAACACACATATACTAAAAATGAAAGGATGAGATAAGAACATTTCATGTAAAAGGGATTACAAAAAAGAGGCAGCAGTCATACTTACATCAAATAAAATAGATTTTTAAATCCAAAACAGTAAAAAGAGATAAAGGAAGGTTATCATCTAGTGTCTAAGAGGTTTGGATTTTAACAGCTCATCAACACCTAAACTCATCAGTTGACGCTCATGGTGCTATTTGAAGGTGGTGGAATCTTTTGGAGTAGGGTATAGTTATAGGAACTAAAGTCATTGTGTGTATGAGTGTGTATGTGTATGTGTGTGTGTATGTGTGGGGTGTGTCCTTGAAGGTATTTGGGGCCTTGGTTCATTCCTCTTGATTTAGCTTCCTAGACACAAGAATGTGAAATAGTTTGTCCCACCATTCACTCTCCCTCTGATTTTCAGGTTCATTCTAGGCGCAAAGCAATGGTGGCCAAGCCACTGTGGACAGAAACCTTGGAAACTGAGCCAAAATACATCTCTCCTCCTTTTTGGTTGTATCTAGTATTGTGGCACAATGACAGAAAGTTGATGAACACATGCACTGGATATCTGAATGTGCAAACGTATAATTCAAATTTTAATAGACCTATAGGGAGAGCTAGACTCCAATACAATAATATTGGAGACATTAACACTTTACTTTCAACAATGAATGGATCATCCAAATGGAGAATCAAGAAATAGATGGCGGAGTTAAATTTCAACTGAGATCAAATGGACCTAATAGTTATCTACAGAACATCCCATTCCAACAGCTATAGAATACACATTTTTCTCTGTGCAGAATATTATCTAGGATAGATTAATAATAAAAGCATTGAATAGTATAGACTATACAGTACTCCATAAAATAAGTCTCAATAAATTTAAAAGAACTTGAATTATATTGGATATTTTTTTCTAATAATAATGCAATAAAGTCAGAAATCAAGAAAAAAAGAAACGTTTGAAACTATAAACACATGGAAATTAAATAACTTGCTTTTAAATAGCTAATGAGTCAAGGAAGAAATCAAGAAGGAACGTTTTCATTTATTATTATTATTATTATTATTATTATTATTATTATTATTATTATTATATGTGTATGAGTGTTTTGCCAGCTTGTATGTCTGTGCATCACATATGTGCAGTTCCCACAGAAGTCAGAGGAGGGCATCAGATCTCCTGGAACTGGAGTTACAGATGGTTATGAGCCATCATGTAGTTACTGGGAATGGAATCCAGGTTCTCTGGAAAGGCAAACAGTGCTCTTAACCACTGAGATATCATTCCAACCCTGAAGAAGGAAATTTAAACTTCCTTGAAACATGTGAAAATGAAGATCTAATCTATGGGATACATCCAAAGCACTACTGAGAGGGAAATTTATAACAATCAACACCCATATCAAATAAGAGAAAGATCTCCAATACTGCATCCCAAGGAACTAGAAAAGCTAAAACTAACTGAACCTAAATTTAGAAGGAAAAAATTAAAACTCCAAGCAGAAAACAAACAAACAAACAAACAAAACAAAACCCCAAAGAAATAGAGACTAAGAAAATGTAGTCAAAACGATCAATGAAACAAAGAGATGATTCTTTGAGAAGACAAAAGAGAGCCAGTGAGATGAATCAGTGGGTAATGGAGCTTGCTATGAAAGCCTGGTGATCTGAGTTCAATCCTGGAAATCAAATAAAGATGAAAGGAGAGAACCCACTCCACAAAGGTGTTATCTGACTTCCATATGTGTTGTAGCATGTGCTCTCCCATATCACGCGAACATAATAATAATAACAGCAACAGCAGTTGCAGTAGCAGTAACAACAATATTTTTAAAAAAAGATAAAACAAACAGACAGGTAGGTTAAGAAAAGGAGACACAAATAAATAAAATTAAAAAAATGAAATACAAGATGTTACAACCAACACCACATAAATACAGAATAGGCATTATTATGAATAACTATATAGTAAGAAATTTGGTAGTTTAGAAAACAGAAAAATTCCTAATAGATATATATATCTTACCAGCACAGAATCACAAATAATAGAAAATCTGAACAGACCAATAGCAAGAGGATAGATTGAATTAGCAATATAAATGTGCTTCATTAAAGAAAAACCAAAGACTATATGGTTTTATGGTTTAAATAAAGCCAATTTTCTTAAGTTATTTCCAAAATCAGAGGGATTCTTCTAAACACATCACATGAGGCTAACAATAACCTGATTTCCAAACTGGATAAACACCCTAAACAAATAAATACTGTTTTTTATAAAAATCCTCAACAAACCATCAGTATACAAGTACAACAGCATATTCAGAAGATTGTTGACCATAACCATATGGAACTTATAACATGGATGCAAAGGATGGTTCAGTATAAGCAAATTAATAAACACAATACACAACAGCAACAGAAGAAAGTATAAAAACCATATGATCTTCTTAATGAATGTAGAAAAGGCACATGATAAAATCCAACATTGTTCATGATAAAAACATTGATCAAATCAGCCAGAGAAGAAATATACCTCAATATCACAAAGGCCATTCATGATAAATCAGCATTAACCTACATGAAATGGGAAAAAGCTGAAAACATCCTCTCCGGTGTCTGTACAACAAGGTAAGGATGCTCACTTTCACCATTTTTTGGTGGTTTGTTATTTTTAAAGTCATGTTATGTAGCCCAGGTTGGCTTTGCATTCTCAATTCTGAAGCCTCTGCTTCTTGAGTGTTGGGATTACAGCCATGCACAAGCATACTTGGCCACTTTTACTACTTTATTCAAAGTAGTCCTATCTAGGACACATCCAAATTCTAAAAGAAGTCAGATGTCACTGTTTTCAAGTGATATGATCTTACATATAGAAACTTCCAAAGCTATTTTATACTAACTAAATTTACCAAAGTTGCAGAATATAAAACATCACGCAAAAATGATCAGCATTATTACATAATAATTATGATTTATTTGAAATAGAAATCAAGAAACAAATCCCCTTTGCAGTAGATTAAAAATGGTACCTATGCACAAGTTTAACTAAGGAGGCAAAAGACCTCTATCATGATACATTTTAAACATTGATGAGAAAAACTGAAGAAGATAAAATTAAAATGACATCTTTGTTCATAGATTAGAAGAATCAATATTGTAAAATGCCCATGCTACACAAAGTGATTTAGATTCAATGCAACATTTATCAAAAGTCAGATGCTATTCTTGATAGAATTAGCAAAAACAATTCTAAAGATTGTATGGAATTACTCAAACCTACAAATAGCTAGAGCCACCTTGATCAAAAAGAACAAAGCAGGAGTTGTTAACAGGCTAAAATGTTACAGTAATTAAAGCATCATGTTACTGGCATAGCAACAAGCACATAACAAACATATAAACTAAGATAACAGAATAGAAACCATAAAAACCATATCTATCTACCTACCTACCTACCTACCTACATATCTATTTATCTGCTTATATCTAACTGATTTTCAACAAAAGTGGTAAGAATGTACATTGGCATAAGAACAGTCTTTTCAATAAATGGTATTAGGAAAACTGGGTATCCACCTACAAAAAATGCAGGTAAATCCCTAAGTTTCAGTTATGAAAAGCTAATTCAAAATGTATTAAAGTCTTAAGTGGGGCCTAGGGATATAGTTCAATTACTTGCCTAATACTCAGGAAGCCCTGGATTTTATTACTTGGAATGCAGAAAGTGGGCATGTGATCATAAATTTGTAATCTTGACACTTGGGAGGTAAAGGAGGACCAGAAATTCAAGGTCATCCTTGGCTACATAGTGAGTTGGAAGCCAGCTCAAAAAATATAAAGGTATCTGAAAAAATTATAAAGGGGTTCTCACATGTAAGACCTGAAATTATGAAACTATTAGAATGAACATAAGGGGGAGGTTCAGAAAATTAGAATGGACAGTTTTTTGGGGTTAGGATCCAAAAGGCAAAAGTAGGCTGTGGTGATATTTTATTTGTGCTGAAATGTGATATTTTATTTGTATGTTAATAAATAAAGTTTGCCTGGAGATCAGAGGCCACATAGCGAGCCATAAACAGAAGTCAGGTGGTGGTAGCACACACCCTTATTCCAATCACATGGCAGGCAGAGTCTCTGTGTGGTCAAGGACACAGCCAAGTGTGGTGATTAATACTTTTAATCTCAGTACCAACCATAGAGACCTGGAGGTCTGTATAGACAGACAGTGACGAGGAAGTGACGTGGGTGGGCTTAGAGCCAATGAGAAGGCAGAACAGGAAGGCAATAAAAGCACAGGATAGACAGGAAGAAGCTCTCTCTGGGGAAGCTACTGCATGGTGGTAAGCTAAGGCTAGTCGTGGCTATTCACTATTTCTTTGGTCTCTTCAGCTATTTTCCCTGTATTTGGCTCTGTGTTTCTTATTTAATAAGACTGTTTAGAAATTCGTCTATAATAGGCAGAGTATTAAAACAGCTTCAGCACAGCAAATGATCAAACAGTATGCATAGGAGAGAATAGTACATCTGATATGGGGCTGAACTTAAAAACACAACAGAGACAAAGCAAAACAACAAAGCATTTTCTTAAAACAAACAAACAAAACAAAAACAAAAACAAAAACAACTGAGAAACACAATGTCTAGCTAAATAGACCATTCTCCAAGGAAGAAGTACAAATGACCAGCTGGTATTTGGTTCAATATTACTAAACATTGTGAATCTAAACCATAATGAAATATCACCTCACTACAGTCAGAATGACTGTTATCAAAGAGGCTAAGGAGAACAAGTGCCACAGTAAATGGAAGAACTGGAAGTCTTGCACATTGCTGGAGGAAATGGTAATTAGTACAAACATTATATAAAACAATATAAATATTCCTCAAATTTTTGGAATACAGTTACTGCATCATCCAGCTATCCTACCACTAGAAGTACAGCCAAAGGAAATGAACTTAGCTATGTTGAAGAGACATCTGCACTGCCATGCTATTGTAGCATCACTAATAATAGTGTCCATCATCAGATAAATGGGTAAAGAAAATACGGTATACATCTGCATGGAATATCTTCAGCAAGGAAAAGAATGAAAACCTATTCTTTGTGGCAATGTGGGTGGAACTGGAGATTATGTTAACTGAAACAAGACAAGACCAGAATGACAAATATTCCATGGTCCTACTTGTACAGGGAATCCCAAACAGATGATCTCATTGAAATAAGAGTAAAGTGGCAGAGCTATCCAAGGCTGGGGAGAGTAAGGCTGGGGAGGGACCAGGAAAGGTTGACCAGTAGGTATAATTTGTATTTCTATAGGACCCCTAAGGTGTTCTTCAAGATAGTTCCACATCTTCACATGGTATAATTTGGTATGTTCCAGTTAGAAACCATGTGTTTTAAACCAGTACAAAATTCTAGAGTTCTAAATATCAAAACTGGAAGGGCTCACAGGGATTGTTGGTAGTGATATTGTGTCCCCCAGTATATTGTACACCCTACAGAACAGCCACTAGATAGACATAGAGGCCAGAAAATGGTGGCACACACATCTTTAATCCTATCACTTGGGGGGCAGAGATCCATCTGGATCTCTGTGAGTTCAAGGCCACACTGGAAACAACCAGGCATGGTGACACACTCCTTTAATCCCAGGAAGTGATGGCAGGAAGCAGAAAGGTATGTAAGGTGTGAGGACCAGGAACTAGAGGCTTTTAAGCTTTTAGGCTTTTAGCAGCAGTTCAGCTGAGATCAATTCAGATGAAGACTCAGAGGCTTCTAGTCTGAGGAAACGAGATCAGCTGAGAAGTTAGCAAGGTGAGGTTAGCTGTGGCTTGTTCTGTCTCTCTGATCTTTCAGAATTCACCCCAATTGCTGGCACTGAGTATTTTTTTTTATTAATAAGACCATTTAAGATTCGTGTTACAATTGTTCACCCTAGAGGTTTTCAAAGTAGGAGAGTTGGAGCAGATGCAGCAGCATCCCTTGGAAACCCATTGAAAAAAAAATTCCTAGGTCCCACATTGTCCTGTGGAATCAGAAATTCTAGACGTGGGACCTAGTCACCTACATTTTAACAAAGTAGTACAACCCCAAAGGAGATTGAGCCTCAGAGAAGCAAGAGGCAACTGATCCTGCTCAGCAGAGCTTCAGGGATTATGGTTCAGTGGCCACTCAATGTTGCGTTTCAATTTCACCTTTTCAAATCAGAAAATTGATGGGAATGTCGTCCTGTATGCTGTGAATGTGTGTTGCTCTGATTTGGTTGGTAAATAAAATGCTGATTGGCCAGTAGTCAGGCAGGAAGTATAGGCGGGATAAGCAGAGAAGAGAATTCTGGGAAGAAGAAGGCTGAGTCAGGAGATGCCAGCCTGCCATCCAGGAAGCAGAATGTAATGGCACACAGGTAAAGCCACAGAACACATGGCAACATATAGATGAACAGAGATGGGCTGAGTTTAAATGTAAGAGCTAGTCAGGGGTAGGCTTGAGCTAATGGCCGAGCAGTGTGTTTACTTGGGTCTGAATGGCTGTGGACCAGGCAGGACATAGGAAAAACTTTCAGCTACAGAAAATTTTTCTTTTTTATCCATATTGCTATTCCTTCTCTATTCAGATGAGCTTGGAAATTAAGGGTCCTTGGAACACAAGAAGACACATACAGAACCAGTTCTGAGGATGGCACATCCCTAGGGTTTCTCAATTGGAGACTGAGCCCAAAGGGTAAATTGGATTTCCATAAGGTTGAGCATTTGGGAGAGTGAGATCATGGCAAAAGGGAGTGAATGCATCAGGACAGTCACCAAGACTGACTGCAGCAGTGCATGGTGGCTGATAGGTGGCCTATTCATCATCAAATATGTCTTCCTTCTCTAGATTCCTCCACCCATTCTCATTCAAGTGGTTTCACCCACTAGCTTCATGCCCAGAAAATGTTTGGGAGGAACCTTATCCCACCTGAGATTCTAGAGGTGGGGCATTCAGTTTTGCTGACAGAAAGCTGCATAGTATGCATATTATCCTTTCTAGCCAATAAATCCCTGAAGTCCAGGGACATCTGAAAAAGAATTTCCCTTGCTCCTCTGACTAGAGACTAGAATGGGGTTCTTTGAATTGGGGGCAGGAGGAAGCTGGCAGCATCTGGAATTGCAGACAGCTACAGTGTGCCCACAAGGGGGAGCTAGCTGTAGGAGGAGGGAAGGTCTAAAAGATAGTTACACATCTTTGGTGACAGGGTTAAGTTGATGATTTAGAGCAACTTGAAGCTGCCCAACTGCTGCACTTTCCCTCATAGGAGTCAGTAAGATATGTTTTAAATTAATTATTAATTACTTTTTGTCTAAGCCATAGTGAACTGGTTTGTCTGCTACCAGCAATTGAATATATTCTGATAGACTGCCTAGCCTAGCTCCTCGTATTTCTGAGTTCATGAAGTCTGTTCTAAGCTACCAGCCTTGGGTTAAAAAGCCATGTATGTCTCCTATCCAAGTGCCAACCAGGCCAGACCCTGCTTAGCTTCCAAGATCAGATGAGACAAGGAACATTCAGGATAGTATGGCTGTATACAAGACCACCTTATTTCTAATGATGAAGACCAAGGCCTGTATAGCCTTGCTCAGCCTGGAGTCATGTTTCCTTATTCCTTAGGCCAGCTCTCTTAAAGAAAAAACGTAACACACCTGCAATGTCCAGCACGCAAACATATCCAAGTGTAGATCAAATATCACCGTCTTGGGCTCTTCATTCAGATGTCTAGTTCAGTACTCAAACTCTTAAATTTGCATTAGTAGAATGTGATACACATTTGAAAAGCAACAGTATAGTAGAACATTAAGAGTCTGGATCGTATTCAATTCTGATGCAAATTTCAATATGTGTACTTTGTGGGTTTTTGTGAAGAAAATAATTGATCCAAACTGGGATTTATCTATAGAAAACAGGCAGTGTTACCTCCTAAGAGCAATTATTGGAACCAAGTTCCTGAATTTTAAAATCCTTTGAAAAGTCCAATAACATACCAGAAAGTCAAGATTTGATTTCAGAGAAGATAGTGGAACAAAAGCCTATAAAAGGTCTTACTGAGTAGTCTGCTGATGACTCTAGAGCAATCACAAAGGTTCATCCCCTTTCTCTGTTCCTTTGTCCAACATTGCATCATCACTTTAACGACTTGGAGAATAGAGAATAGATACAAATAAAATAAAGAGTTAGAGAGAAATGCTCATCAGTCTCTCTCTGTCTCTCTCTCTGTCTGTCTCTCTCTCTGTCTCTCTCTCTGTTTCTCTCTCTGTCTCTCTCTCTCTCTCTCTCTCTCTGTCTCTCTCTCTCTCTCTGTGTGTGTGTGTGTGTGTGTGTGTGTGTGTGTGTATGGTGGGGTGTTATGGGCTGGAATTGTCAAAGACAATGGGCAGGGCAGATGGGGGATGTGGTTGCTACCCACCTAGTGGGTTGCAGGAGGGTGGAAACAAAACAGATCAATGGGAAAGAATAGGGGGAGTCTCCTATTCTCTTCTGCACTGCACCAAATACACCTGGAGTGTTTTGTTTGGTCTAGGCCAGTGGTTTTGAACCTTCTTCATGCTGAAACCCTTTAATATAGTTCCTCATGTTGTAGTGACCCCCAACCATAAAATTATTTTCATTGCTACCTCATAACTGCAATTTTACTGCTGTTATGAATTGTATTGTAACTCTGATATACAGGATATCTAATATGCAACCACTCTGAAGGGTTGTTCAACCCACAAAGGTGTCATAATGCACAGGTTGAGAACCACTGATCTGGTCAATTTGTACCCACTCAGAAGATCTTCCCTTAGTGCCCTGTACTTAGGTTAGAGTCAATCAGTGGCAAAGAATTCATGGTGGAGACAGTTGAAATATCTCAGTTGTCTTCAAATCTTTGAGAAGCTCTGAAGCCTCAGGGAGGACATATGGAACTAGAATCTTACTCAGCTGATCAACTTCAAGATATTGTAATTTGTCTTAAATTATTCATGGAGGAAGAACCTCAAATCTATAGTAAATATCAACCTATCTAGGTCTAATGAGTCATACGTCAATTTATTATTTGGAGCAGGATCTTCGTGGAAACTTGTAAATTCCTGAGGTCTTGCCACCACTTAAAATTTTACTAACATAGTTTTATTAATAGTTGAGACCTTGGTTATAATCTGATCATATCGAGTGTGCCATAATTCCTGAACTGGGGAAGCAGCTGGAGAAAGAGCTTGGTAGAACAGATTTGTATGACTCTGGACCTCCATGAATTCAAAGAGAATGTCTATGGTTAAACCATTGCCAGAGACTGCTCTTTTAAATCCATTTGACTTCTTTGATCTGTATTGCTCTAAATATGGCAATTAATAGAGAACTAAAGGAATTCAGGCCCCTTATTGAGGATGGGGATGAAGAAAGGGAAATCCTTGTGATATAATTGGCCTAAAGAATATGTTTCCAAATTAAAAATTAATAAAGCAAATAAAAGCAATTAGCAATGTAGCTGTCAAATGACCAAAATAAATTAAAACAAAAATCCAGAGACAAAATTTCCACAAGAAATCAGTCTACCCAGAAAGTAATAAAAATAAATGTCTCATTATTTTAAATTCTATGGTATGAGCTTGCTATTGTTTGAATGCTGAATGCTGAGGGCCCTGTGGTAGCAGCCTGATCACCTGATCATAGCATGTGGTGCTATGGCAGAGGTGGTGGAGCTGTTAGGAGGTAAGGCCTAGGGGAAGGAAGTTAGATCATTGGGAGTATGTCCTTGACTCCCAATATCACTGTCTCTTTGTGTTTCTTTGCTTCCCAGCTGCTATGAACTGAAGAGGTTTGGTTAAATATGTGTCTCCAACCATATTGTTCTGCTTTGCCTATGGACTGAGAAGTGTGAGTCAAAAGAAATCCTTTCTTCTTAAAAAGTAACAGAAATCTGACCAACACAAAGCTTATCCAAGTAGAATCAAGCCAGTATCATTCTTTTGTGGTGTGTGGGGTGGAGGGTATATGTAGCCACACCCAAGCTGACCTTTAATTTGTGATCCTCCTGCCTCAGTCTCCCAAGTACTAGGATTACATATGCACCCATGATCAGAATAGCTAAGTGTTCTTAGTAATTTGCATTTTAAGCCTAAGAAGAAAGAACATGTGCCAAGTAGTATTTAAATCATGCTCACCTGATCCTGTGCTAATCAGAACCAAATAGCAGCTATGGACACACTGTGTAAGTGGAGACCACTGACACATAACTCACAAGACTGCAACTGACTGATTTATACCAGGAGGCTCAGTGCCACCTTTGAGTGGTATGAATAAATCTTAATTGAAAAAAAAATTATATAAGTGGCTTGAATTCCTAAGCTAGATGTCTTCTGGGCTTTTCTTATCATATGTGACTGTCACTGTGGTATGCGAAATGGCTACCAGAAGTCTTGTTTTGTCCTTATAAACTTCATTAACAACAGTGATAGCAGCAACAATAGAATACCCTGTAAAAAGGACCACTGGAAGCATGACACTGTATTTGTTGGAAGTTGAAGAGATACACATATTCAGAGATTACACAAATGCTGTAGAAGCACAAGAAACACAACTAGATCACAAAGATGCATTGCAGTCAGTGTCCTTACACAAGGTGGCAGAGATGATTCCTCTACACAACGTGAAAACAGCTGAGTTCATCAAAGCTTCTAATTCTTGGAGACTAAGAGCTTCTATCAACAATTTTCCCAAACCAACCATCCAAATAGTCTCAAGAACTTAACATTTTGTGAAGGCTAGCAGATGTACTTCAGTCACTGGTTCATTCCCTCCTCCTTACATTCTTACACTTATTTAAAGGGTCACATTTTTTTGCTCATATTCAAAGCTAGGTAAGATATTTTCCTGTGGCTGAGGGGTAGTATTGAGTGGGGCCACAGATAAGACACAAATAACTCTAAAAAGTGGAAATCACCAAACCTGCAAGCAGTCAAAACTAAAGGTGTTGTGTGCATAACAACTAGATGTGCCAACTTTCTACAAGTCATTTGAACAGAACAGTTATCAGAGGCTCTTGTTTCTTACTTCATGTGCCAGTGGCCAGGCACTGGAACCTGTTCTCATTGTAGTTGAGATCCCTAACCTTTGCCAGAACTCTATTTCAAGCCCTGAACTTGCTCATAGAAAGTCAATCCTGGATGAAAAGTCATCACCATTTTCTATTGGCTCCTGCATTATCTAGAAAACCGCTGGCCTTTCTGGTGTTTCCAGACTTGTGGGTCCCCAGAGAGCAAATGAAGAATATAGGGCTTCTCATCCTATTCAAAATCAACGATGATGCCTTTTCCTATTTAAGTCATTTCTTCACACCTCCCATGTTGCCATTTCTATAAAATTTACAGAGAGTACCAGTCATATTGTTTAATTTGCCAAGAAATATATTTCTATGCACTGGCCATGTGCAGTAACTCAATTTCGTGTGATTAAATTACATGTGCTCACTACAACATGATTTGTACTGTGATGAGTAGACATCCACTCACTTCTGCTCCTAAGCAGGAAAATGGACAGCCAGTTTGATGTTATTTTGATACTGCACATTAATAATATTGGAAAAGGTTGCTTTTGATTAGTGGAGGATTAACAAGTGTTTTAAAACCACAGAGTATTTCCTTTTCAATTTTGCTGTTTTGAGACACAGCTATGTATCACTTAATCATAGAGACACAGAAATGTGTTGCTAGGTGATTTCGTCATTGTGGAACACCACTGAGTGTACTTATACAAATCTACATGATATATGCAGGTCAATCACTCTACTGCGGCATTGTGATGCAATCAAGAGACTCAGTAAACAAGAGATGAGCAACTGCCAGCATAACATGCAATTGTTCTATTATAAACTTCTTGTTTATAAGTTGTAAGAGCATACTCAAACACGAAAGTATAGGAAATAAAAAAAACTAGCAACATAGCCATTTCTTCTCACTATAAACATGATGTATTGAGTACACAACTGCACATATTCTTTTATTGGACTGCCAGTGAAGTTGATTTGATCACCCCATCATCACCACAATAATGTAATTCCTTCTGACAGAAATGGCTATGGCATCAGCAGATGATAGGAATTTCTCAGCTCCACTATAATCTTAGAGAAACACTCTTATACATTCAGTCTATGTGGTCAGAAATATTGTTTTGTGCTATACAACCATATGTGATATAACATCAACTATCTCAACCTTTTAAATTGTACAGCCCTGTGGCATGGAGTTCTTCCACAGTATGTTTTAACTGTCATCATTGTCCATCTGCAGAAGTTTCTCCTCTTTGCAACTGAAAACCTATGCCTTCCATCTTTGTGAGTCTCTAAGCCGCATGTTTTCCAATCTGACATGCAACTCCCCTGCTTCAACCAACCGCTAAACAGGAGCCCTATTGTCTACTTGCTATCTTAGGAGCTGCTATCCATGTTGGATTCAGGAGTCAGCAATGCATCAGAACAAGACTGATATGAGGAATTCCCTCATATTCCAAAGTCTGTGGATGCTCAAGTCCTTTGAATAAAATGGTAGTATTTCCATAGATTCTATATACATCCTCTTATACTTTAAATCATCTCTAGATTACTTTAATATGTAATACAATGCAAATTGTTGTGGAATATTTGTTTACACTGTGACGATGTGTCTTTTCCACATCTTCTGATTGGTTTAATAAAGAGCTGAATGGCCAGTAGCTAGGCAGGAAGAGGTTAGGCAGGATTTCTGGGGATAGAGAGGACCCTGGGAAGAAGGGAAAGATGCCAGGAGACATATAGAGGAAACAGGAGGTATAAGATAAAAGAGAGGTAACATCACATGATAGAACATAGATTAATATAAATGGGTTAATTTAAGTTATAAGAGGTAGTTAGAAACAAGCCTAAGCTATAGGTCAAGCTTTCATAATTAATAATAAGTCTCCATGTCATTATTTGTGAGCTGGCAGCCCAAAGGAAACTCCAATTACAGCAAATAATCATGATATATTGTTTAGGAAGTAATGACAAGAAAAATGTATGTGTTCAGAACACACGGATTTTTTTCCCAAACACTTTTGTTCCATCATTGGTTTAACTTGAGAATTTGGAGCCTGCATGTATTCAGGGCTTACTTTAGTCTATCCTGCTGCTCCCTTTAAGCTCAAAAACACCCAGGTCAGAGTAGTAGGAGCTTTTTAAAAGCAGATCGAAGTTATGGGCTCTGCCAACCTCTATGAGATATAGTCTAAAGTTACAATAGATTCAGGCAAGGTTTCCATATGCTTGTGATTTATGATCCTGGTGGACCTAAAAGGAGGAAGCTTTAGGGTGGAGCATCATTATCAATACTCAGAAACACAAAAGGAAACTAGGAAAAAAATGATTCTTGGTAACCTTAGTGCTAAGTTTTTGAGCATAGTTGTTATATTTCCTGTCAATCCAGAGTGGTTAAAACACAGCTGCTCAACACTGAGGTGTCAGTGATCAATCTCTCCAAATATATGTCACAGTGTGCCTAACATTTATCCTCTTACAGTAGCCTCCCAAAATATCTGCCCCAAACTAAATAGATTTGTAGCTCAATTTGGTCATGTTAGGTATAAAATAAGAATGCTCACTCAGGAAAACATGTTCATGCCTGGTAGAGAAGATGCTTACAGATCAAGCCTGGGCTCCAACCAGTGGCTCTTTGAATCCTGACATGTGTCCCCCTCCCCCCACCACTTCCTTCATCTGGACAATCTAGGCCCTTCCTTAGTTATCAGTTGACTTATCTTAGGCAGCCAAAAGCTTGCTCCCGAAGGCTTCTTTCTGCTTTTGCACTTCACCAGAACTAACCTTTGAAATGAAATCTATGCTACCCAATACCAGAATTAGTAAAAGAGAAAATGTAAAGAAACTTGCCTATGAACATGTCAGGAAATGCTACCCTCCCCACTGAATGAGGGAAAAAAAACAGCAGCAAAGCAAGTGGAAGGACTTGAAAGCCCAAGGTGACAGGCCCTTCTTCCACAAGTGGTGCATCTGATTTGATCGGAGGGGTCATGTCTTTCAGCAAGTTAAAGGTCACTGCAAAAATGTTAATGAGTGATTCTGAGAACAGGAAAAGGTTAAGTTTCCATTTCTTCTGACTGCAGTCTAAAATGGGCTGATGTAGCTTTCATTGCAGAAGGAATTCTCTGAATCTCACTGATCATTTTTGTTTTCAATGGGAGGCTGTAGTTTGAATGCAGATAATTTAAGCTGCACTGTTGAGGGGCAGTAATTAGAGCTCATGCACTACTAAACATGAAGTCCAAAGCAAAAGAAGTCTTGAGGCTCCACAGATACCCTATTTAAAGGCTCTGGGGTATGAGTAAGTGGTGAAGGAGAGAGATGGACAAGGAGAGACAATGAGCGTGCTGTACTTAATCCCTATGGGTCCTGGCCAAGCCTAGAGATGGGTGTGGGTGGTTCTGATCTTTACTTTCCCCTTTGTGTACATACTCACAGACCTATTTGGCCAGTTGAGGACCTGGTTTCCAAGTGACATGTGGCCCCATCAAGCTGCTGTCATCATATCCTTAGGCCCTCTTCCTGCCCACCTCAAGTCATCCTGGAGTCACATTTTTCATTCAGTATCTACATGGCTGCCAGTACCTCAGCTCTCTGTGCCTAGAAGAAAATGACTTGGCTTTGAGTCCAACCCTTTGGCCACGTTGGGAGCCCCAGGGCCAAGGTCCTTGCTCTGTGCATTCCCCTTTAGGTCTTGGCCCATGGGTGGATTGAGGAGGAACCTGCCCTTGCACATATTGCAGACTCAGTGTCTCAGGGAGGGCAGATAATACTGCCTTCATAGTTGCTAGGAACCTACTGCTTCCTAAGCTAAGGGGATATGTGACTTCTTGTTGAATATATAAAACAGACTTGGTCCAGTAAAGGATTAATCCAGTCTTCTCCTGGGCAAACTGGAGTCCCTTTTCTCCTGCTCAAAATTTTTCAAAATATCATGTGCTTCTTGGTGTATTTCACTGCAGTTGCCCTCTTCTGTCTGTGCCTCGCAGCCTGCCTCAAGGATCAGATTCCAGAATTTTCTGTTCTTAGTCCAACTGGCTACCATCCACATCCCTCCTCCTCATGCAGTCACAGTCCTAGCCATACAGATCTGCATGGGGCAGCAAAGCACAGGTGCAGAAGGCACTGTGGCTGGGGCTGCCTCTTGCTACCCACATACTTGCATAGCATTACTCCCATCTCCTGAACAGACTTGTTTTCCTCTTTGGGAGTAAATGTGAGTTCCATTCTCCAGTGACTGATGGCAAAATTGAACTAAGTCCTAACCCTGATTGGCAATTTGGGTCTCACCAAATTAAAAAGCTTCTGCGCAGCATAAAAAATAATTAGCAGGGTGAAGAGACAGACTGAAGAATGGCATGGGATTAACATGCAAAACGTGTAAACAGGTTAAAGAAAAAAACCCTAAACAGAAAGAGCAAATAATCTAATCAATAATAGCCAAATGAACTGAACAATTTTCAAATGAAATACAAATAGACAATGAATACATGAAAAGATGTTCAATCTCTTTAGCCATCCGGGAAATGCAAATCAAAACTACATTAAGATTCCATCTTATTCCCAGTCAGAATGGCAGTCATCAAGAAAACAAACAAACAAACAAAAACAATAAATGCTAGCAAAGATGGGAGGATGTATATACCCTTAAACTCTGTTGGTGGGATTGCAAATTAGTGTAGCCACTATGGAAATAATGATAGTTCCTCAATAAATTAAGAGTAGATCTTCCAGGCTGATGAAGCACTTGCTTAACATGTGTTAACCCCTGGGTTCAATCGCTAGTACCACAGAAACGTTAGTAAAAACCAGAACTTCTATGTGATTTTGCCATATCATTTCTGGGTTTATACTCTGAAGTATTAAAATGAATATACAACAGAGATACTTATATACCCATATTTATCACGACACTATTCACAATAACCAAGATATGGAATTAGCTTAGGTGCCCAATAACACATGAATGGATAAACAAAAGGGGTCATATGTGCACAGTGGAATATTATTCAGCTATGAGGAAGAATGAAATAACTCCATTTTCCAGAAAACAGATGTAACTGGTCATGTTAAGTGGTATATGAAAGACTCAGAAATACACACATTACAATGTTTCTTTGTTCATAAGCAGAATCTAAAAAAAAGGTCATGGAAATATAAGGATTATTAGGGAACAGGAATGGATTGGTGGTATTGCAGGTGGGCTAAGTTAAGATTATGGAGGTGAATAGGATCAAAATATGTGCAAGTAAGAACATGTCATAATGTCATCTATTATTTTGTAGAATTAATATGTAGTAAGAACAAGATGGGACAAATTAAGGTTGTCTGTTAGGGGAATCTCTCCCTAATAATTTTGTGTCCCTGTCTTTTACTGTAATTTGAAGTCAAAGTAGCTCTAAAGGACAACTTTGTATTGTGAGTTTGGGACCAGTTTTTATTTGGTGGCAAAATTTGACCTGGATCAGTTAAATTTTCATATTTCTCCACTGGAGGGGGTTGTAGCATTTTTAGTATTACTGCCATATTGCATTTCTCAAGTCCCAAGTGTTCACCATTAGAGTCTCCCTTGCCCACAGGGGTTTCAGATCTCAGGCCACAGCCCATACTGGTCCTGTCTGAATATACTCAGGTCCTGAGCAACATATCTCTCTTTCCTTCTTCAGTTCTGTATGGGATGGGTGCTGATCCTTTCTGTATTTTTGGTTGAAACTCTGAGGGTTTAGGGAAATTTGCTTCTGGCTCTGGCTCACTCAATGTCAACAACTGCTTTGGATTGGAACCTCAGCTCTGTGTACATCCAGTACTCTTGCTTGACTTGTCACACTGAACTAACAGATGGCATTTGCCTTGTAGCTTAGGTGGAAGGGATGGTCTATATAAATAGAATCAATCATCCACTGGTAAAGTAAAATCTCTCAAGTTGAGAAACCCAGAAAAATGAGCCTGATAGACAGTTAGAGTGCGCATTACTGCTTCCTTAACTGTTTGTTTCTCATCTTACATTAGAAGAAAACATTCCTTTCAAAAACTGAGCTCCAGATCCACACACATCTCCTGTCTTCCCACAGTAACCATGATAGAGGGGAAGGGCCACCAAGCTAACAAAGGACATGTCATCAGGTGACCATTGCTTCTACAGACAGCCTGACTGCTGCCAAGGTGAGAATCATGCACTTCCCACCTTTAGGGGTTCGATATGTTCTTACACCAGGATACAAAATTTTGCTTCAAACACTAACCTCTTTCTTTCTTGTTTCCTCAGGAAGAGTGACCAAGCTGTTTCAAGGCCTTACAGTTGTGGGAGAGAGGCCATGAAAAGGGGAGCTATTGATACATTTTTGCCTAGAAGAATGCTATTTGAACAGAGTACTGGGGAGGGCTTGAGCAGGAGCATGAGAGTGCTCAGGAATTTGGAATGGGGTGCTTACAAGGTGAATATGACCCTTTGCCATTTCCATTGAGTCTAGAATGAGAAAACTCCACAAGGTGCACAAGCCCCATAATTCCTGGCAACATCATGGTAGAGACAGAGTTGGAGAAGAGCTGCTCATATTCTGTCCTGACCTAGATGTTGACTTGGAGACAATATCTTCAAACCCCAGAGGACAGATTTAAGGGCTCAAGTACAACAGACAGGCAGTAATATAAAGTCCTTTTCACTTGGCTTTATTCAAAGAGCTTTAGATGTTTTATCTCATTTCATCCTCAGTCAACTACTATTTCCCCATTTTGTGGATGAAGAAATGGGTAAGAAGGGAAGGTAGGAACAGAACATTCTGGAGGCAGTGCCTCATTCATGGGAAGATGAGCACAGGTTCTGTAGCCAGATGCTTTGCTGTCTGATTTGCTGTGTGACTGTGGGCCACTCTGGTCACTTCTCTGTGTTTTTTTCTCAACATTGACTGGAATGGTAAAATCGTCTACCTCTGAGGATTAAGAGAAGAGATAGGTGAGTGAAGAATTCCATGCCTGGCCTATGGGTCTATACCTGGCTGGGAAGATAGCTCATAGTAGAATGCTGCTGGAAGCCTAATCTCTCTGTGAGGGATCTCTGGAGATTTTCTGTACTTCTAGTCCTTGGAGGGCATGGTTGCTTGGTCTTTCTCCTAAACACTTTCTCCAATCCCACCTTGGTGACCAGCTAGGCATAGTTGTCATGACTTCAATCATTAAGCATTTTCCCCCTAAGCCATCTGAGCTGGCTCCTTGCAAACACAGTCAGACTACAAACATATCCATTGCAGATAAGAACAAAACAAAGTGGCTCACAAGGTTAGATGGTGGCACATGTCCATGAGTGCTAGTGAGAGAGTTCCACTGCTGATGCTGGTGCTCCAGCCAGAGAGCCGCAGTAGTCCACGCACAGCGATGGCAACAGCCCTATAATGACATCAAACCACAGTGTTCCTGAGCTACAGATAAGGGCTCAAGCCCCCAAGTGGTTGCCCTGTCCTGCTTGCTATGTCTGTCTTCATGCCACTCAACCTAGCTACCAGCCACCCCTTTGGAAGTTCTCTCTACTTCATGCACCCATCAGATAGCCAATTCCATGGTATCAAGCACTGTGCTTCTTTGGGCTCCATGAGATTTGGATGAAGTCTCTTTCTAGGAAGCTGTCATGTATGCCCTTGAAAATAGGGTCACTTCCTAACATGTACTTCTCTCCCCAAGAAATCTATAAACATTGTCTCTTTGACTTCTCTCCAGAACAGAGAGGCCAGCAGAAAGTAGAAGCACTGGGGACAGTCAATACTTCCTGAAGGGATGGAGTCTGAGCTTGAAGAAGCTGCAGAAGTTAGACATGAGAGAAATGAAATGAAAGCTAGACACAGGAACCATCAGGGACAAAGGCTAAGAATTCTGAGCACTTCAAGGTTATAGAGTGAAGTGCAAGGCAGAACCTCAGAGGCTCTGTGTCTGAAGAAGTATGTAGAGTCATGTTATGGCCCTCTGGGAACTTCTGAACAAGTGGGAAACACCATCAGGACGGCATTCTAGCAAGGTACCTCTTAGAGTTAAATGATGATTTATTGGGGGCATTGGTTAAGGGTCGACTGTATCAGCTCATATGAAGAAGCAATGAATGGAAAGATGCATCCTGATTGACAGTATTCTATAGGAAGACTTTGAGCCCTGCTTCCTGGTAGCCAGAGCTTCATGCAATATCCTGTGGCTGATATCTGATGATGATACCATAGACTGTATCTTAAAGACCCTGGTTTCTAGCTATCTGTCACTCTTCCCCACCCCTAGCTCCATCTTTGCATCTAGCTGACATGTCTTTCTCATCCACTTGGATGAAGCCAGCTGCTATTCTGTGATACTTGCTAAAGAAGACTGTGGCCAATAAATAGTTCCTGAGGTCCCTGTAAAAAGCTGCTTCCTATCAACAATGCCATGAGTGAGTGTGGAAGAAGCTCCTTCCCCATGGAATTTGGAGATGACAGTGACTTTCTCAGAGATTCTGGGCCTAAAGAACCAGCTAAGCCATGATGCCTGACCTGCAGAGCCTGTGAGCCAATATATACATGAGGTTTAGAGTTGACACTTTGGGGTAACTTTTTACACAGTAATAGATAATTAATACAGGCAAGGATCAGAGCAAAGAAAAGTGGGAACAATGATAGACACAACCAAGGAGAACCAATTGCATTTAATGATTCAAAAGACTGTAGGCAAAAAGGGAATGTAAGAAAAAAGTAATCTCAAGAAGAGAGATTTTGGGGCAAGATGTTCTGGCTTTAAGCTCCTGCTGTGGCCCTTGCTAACTGTGTGACTCTGGGCAAGTCATCGCAACTTTCTGAGCCTCAGTTTCTACTTTTGTAGAGTGGAGATGACAACAGTCACTACTTTAGAGGTGTCTGTCTTAGGACCAGTCTCAGTATCCAGCACAGTGATGAAAGACACATTGAGAGTGCTCAGCAGAAGATTGCTGGGGCATTTCTAGAAGGTTCAGCGATCAGTTTAATACCAGCATAGACAAGACCCAAGGGCTTCAGTGTGATTGCCTTGCATCCTTCAAAGCACTTGTGTGTCCAGGCATGTGACTCAGTCCAAGGGAAACAGTCCATCTACAGATGTCTGACTTGTCCTATCTGACTCCTTCCCCTGGGCACAGATTATGGATGCAGCTTTCCTCCCAGGAGAGTTAAGAGAACTGATCAGGCCCTGGAACCATAATTTTGGCCTCATAAACACTATACTTAACTATGCACAATTATCTGACTTACATAGGCTTTTCCAGGGTCAAGTTTGGCCTCAGTGAGGATAATAGCTTGGATTTGCCTGTCAAAGCCAGGTTTGCATAACATATCACATAGTTCTTATTTCTCAAAGGAGCACCACTAGATAGGAGGTGGCCTTACCTGTCCAGGCAGAGCAGACATGGAATCAGAGGTCACCATGCGCTGGAAGCGCTGGGGTTGCTGCATTATCTGCTGCAGGAGGAATGTAGACTGGTCAGATTGCTGCTGCTGTTGCTGCTGCTGCAAGGTGGCAGTAGCAGTAGAAGAGGCAGTGGCAGAAGGAACATGTGCTGGTGTTGCCTGAGGCAGGTAGTGGAGTAGGGATGACTGCCTGGAGGGGACAGGCATGGAGGCTATCTTCTGGGTGTTTGGCTCAGAAACAAAATGTGACAAGGGCTTGGTGTTGCTGAAGGTAAAGGGCTCAGGTGCTTCTGGACTGGAACTTGCCAGGCCCTGCTGCATGATCATGCTCAGGGTTTTGGGTTGCTGGCTGCTGGTCATAGGCTTAAAGATTGAATTTGCTTGCTGCTGCTGCTGCTGTTGCTGTTGCTGCTGCTGTTGCTGCTGCTGCTGCTGTTGCTGCTGGCTTAGCAGATTGCTGGTGGGAGTAAGGCTCCTGATCAGAGAGTACTGTGGAGTGAAAGACTGCTGTGGCAAGCCCGGGCTTGAGAGATTCTCGGGGCGGTAGGGTGGGGATGGCCCTGGGGTGCTGGTAGGCAGAGCAGATATTAGGTGTCCCTGAGGGCTTTTGACAGTAGAGGACACCAGATGGGCAAGAATGGAGCTCTGGGGGCTGAATTGTGGCTGCTGATTGTGAGGCAGACCTGTGAGCTTCGCTGGAACATAGGGCAAGGTGGGCCCAAGGGTAGCATTGCTGCTGGGGGCCATGCTGGAGAGTAAGGCATTGGGCGAGCTTTGCACAGCACTGCCAGACAAGCTATTGGATGACATGCAGGATGCTGTGAAGTTCTGTGGGCTGAAAGGTGGTGGTGGTGGCTGTGGTGGTGGTGGATGAGGCGATGGCACCGGGAGGTAAGGTGGGGACAGAACTGGAGGAGGCAGACTGGACCAGCTGCGGTTGGAACCTTGTTGTTTTGTAGCAGATCCCTGCTTGCTGGCTGCAAGAGCTTTCAGCTGGTGGGCATGATGCCACTGAGGCACAGATAATGGAGGCAAAGCGACAGGGAGCATGGTCTGGACCTGGTTTTTTACCTGAGCCTGTGCTGTTGAAGAACTGGGTGAGACTATCTGCTTACTGGTGGAAGGAATGGAATAGCTGATCCCTGTGGAGGAGGGCAAGATTGGTAGAGATGTGCCAGTGACTTGACTGCAGCTAGATGCATACTCCTTGCTGGATCCAAGGTTCTCCATATGTGGTATCTGAACTGGAGGCTTGGCAGGAGGGCAAAGGGGGGCCTGGGAGTGATGTAAAACCAGAGGTTCTTCTGGCTTGCTCCCCAGAATCTTCTCAAGGTCAAGATCATTTGAAGAAGGCTCTTGAATTTTAGTTAGTTCCTCCAGCAGATCTTGAAGCTCCTGGTCTACAGCTGGTATACTGTTGTTTTTCTCATAGTAAGGAACAGCATGCCCTTTCAGCCCCGTGTCTGCAGTTGATGACACCCCAAATGGTGAGCCCATAGCACTGCTGTTCACAGAATTATTGTCTAGAGGATTATTCTCAAGGAGTAATGACTGGCCAGCCACTCCCAGATCTGCAGAGCTAGGATTCATGGTTAATGTGGGCATCTGCAGCTCTGTAGAAAGAGAAGTAGGGTGGGCACCTGGGCCCATAGAGAGGGTGACATCTTCAAGGCAAGGTCTCTTGATTTTATTAGGGTAGCCCCCATCAGCCATGCCTGTGAAGTGGAAGTTGTCTCCTTCCTGTCTTCTCTTACTGGTTCCCTGTGTTTATGAGAGGAGAGAGAGAGAGAGAGAGAGAGAGAGAGAGAGAGAGAGAGAGAGAGAGAGAGAGAGAGAGAGAATGAATGAGAGAGAGAGAGAATGAATGAGAGAGGGAGAATGAGAGAGAGAATATGAATTTAATGAAAGGTTTGACATATTAAAGTTAATGCTAGGAAGCCCACGTATAAAACAGATCTCTCAGTTTAGAGTTACACTTGTCAAAAATCATAAAATTATGGTCTATTTTTAGAAGAATGTATTTTGTTTTGTTTCTTTGTTTTTGTGTCTCATTTAAACAGTCCTGTTACATTTCAAATAAAGCAATATGTTGTCTGTATACTAAACAGGACTGAAAAATCACACAAAGGGTATTCTTTGTGCACCTAAAAGGGGAGTTCAGGGACTATACTGAAATCACTAAATGAATTTGCTGCCAAAGTCAGGCACTCAAGAACAAACTAGAACTAGCTGAACAATTTCAGTTCTTACCTATATACAGATAACCCAGTTCTGAAAAAGACAAACCATAAAATGAACACTGAACTTCTAGGTTGCCTTACTGTCTTGCTTAAATGAATCAGGGTGTGTTGATAAAATAGAACCCAACAGTGTCAGAGAAATGGAAATGCAAAGGAGCTGCCTAAGATATATGTTTAGGAGAAATTTCATGATTTAGAACAACCACTGTTGTCATTATTCCATTTAGTTTACACCCACATGCACACAGATGAACTGCTTATGTACATACAAAAATAACTTGGATGAACCAATAATCTTTTAGAGTGGTCACCTTTGAGGAATAACTGGCAATTCTCTTTCTATTCTCTGAATTTCTGTATTGTTTGTTTTTAATGAGAAAAACTTGCAATAAAAGAGAAGCTCAAGTATAAAGTTATTTAAATAAGGAATTCCTCTGTGCAGATGCATCCTTGGGTTGGGGAGATATCAAACAACAGGAAGAGGCCCCACTGTGGGATCGGCACCTTGGGAGAGCTGCCCATTATATAAAAAAGCAGTCTTCAGGAGCAAAGCAACACTTTGTTTCCCTGTTTCAGATTCTTATCCATGATTCAGTCATGTTAATAACCATGAGTTTTCTTTCAGTAGGTAAAGAGAGAGGAAGTAGAGGCATGCTTGTGAGAATAAGGATAGGATGCTGATTCTGGCAGCCCCTCATCTGCTAGCAGGCTAAAGTCATGGCTCTCATGGCCAAGTGAACATCAAAGTAAACCCCCTAGAGCTGTGTGCTTCAGGCCTTCCTGTACACGAGAATCACTTAGAACTATCTAGATAGCCAGATCCTCCCATAAGAAATCAGCTATCTTAGTTTAATCCAGGGTAGGGCCCAGGGAGTGGACAGAGGCAGCATGGCATATGTCCCTGGTCATCAGGTAGATATAGGGAGGTCTTACCCCTACCATGTAAATTCTCTGGGCTCATTTTATCATGTGAGAAATGATGAGAAAGAGCTCTCAGGTCCTGCTGCTGCTCTCTTGACTGGAACAGGCAGACTATATGCTAAATGTAGGGCCTCAAAGGGTTGTGACATTCCTAATGCAGATCTATAAGAGCCCTGAAAATTCACTATCTTCCAATAACAATGGCTGCCCCTCAGGAATCAGGTAGGGCTTTCCTTGTATTGGCTATCCAGTGGGTCAAGGCCAGATGAAGGGTGAGAACCAATGACCACCTGGCTGCCTCTCAGTCTATTATCTTCAGCCATCCAGACAGTAGAACACTGCATCATCTTCATAGAAGGACCTAACTACCTTGAATAAGAGGACTCACACATCCTTGACTTTTCTGAGATGCTCATGATTCAAACAAGGGTATTAGACCTGTTGCCAAATTCATTTGAGGATTGAATACTACAGGTTGGGCAAGACTGGTTGGGTAGAAGAAAAGGCCTAGCCAGTCTTACATGCCCAGTTTCCAATCAAGGAGCCTGGTTGAGGTTCAGAAGCTGTTCAGGAAGCAGTTCACCAAGTGTTTGGTCCACAGAAAATACAGTAAATAAATAATAAATAGCAATTGAGTGAACCAATGGACAGATGAACCCAAATGCCTTGGCACATTGTGAACTTGGCAATTCTTTCAGTCACTTACAGAGCAGCCCACAAACAAGTCCTTCAAATTCCAAACTAGTATTTGGTTCCGTCAATATTCTGTCAAAAAAGCCAAAGAAATCTGATAGGCTTAAAATAGGAATGTCTAAAATGAATCAATAGGTGTTCATATAGTATAGACCTCCATAACCATCCCTTTGCAGAGAACCCAGGTTAGCAACAGTTGGGTACTACATTCTACTTCAAGGTAGCATGAAATACACAGCAGTTTTAACAATAGTGAAATCTATACACACAAGTAAGTAGGCAAGCAGATGGTAGGATTAGGTGGAGGGGAGGGGAAATGAAGCTATAAGCCTGGAATTCTGGCCAAGTGGGCCTCTGAAATTCACTGGCAGGACCCCTAGAGCTTTTCTTTAGTTGTTGGTCTGCCATGAGGCTGTTGGGAATAAGGTGTCAAGGATTGGGAAGGTAGACATTACTCCTGGACTCGAACAGTAACATAAGTGAGAATCTGTGTGCGTCCATCAAGCACATCCATGCAAGTGGCCCCCACTCACTTCTGTCTGAGTATTCATTAACAAAACAGATCAAAGGATACCTCCTTGGGGTGCCAAGGGGCATCTCATGCTGCTTAGATCTGATTCATTAAGTCCACAGCTAGTAGCTGCGGGTGCTTAGCACAGTGAACATTGAGGGGTATCTAATGAGCAGGGAGTCTCCCCTTGGCTGCCCTCAGGCATGTCTCCTGAGTACTTCCCAACTAACTAGGTTGCCATTTTGGTTGAGGGGAAGCCATAGGCTCTTCTGAAATTTTGCTTTTCAATAAGATCTACCTTTGGTAGAGGCTGTGCAGCTCTGTGTTTGGGACTCAGTGTTAAGAGCTTTCAATATTTAACCAAGGGGCATCAAGGACAAGAAAAAACAGCTGTATTTCCTGGGGAGAGCTCTGCTTCAGTCTCATACCATCTGTTCTCACTGAACATTGGGAATGTTGAGATATGGCAATCCATTATTTTGTGTATGTCTAGGTGCACATGTGTGCATAATAGGACTGGGCTTATAGGAAAGGAGAAATTAAAGCAAATACCTGGATAAGTACAGACGCACATATAAATATCCATGTATATACTATCCATTTCTATATTTAAGCATATGTCATTTGCATGTTGGTTTTGGCAAAATATTCCCATAAACTGAAGCTGAAGTTTCTGTGGGACAAAGAAGATTATCAGCTTTCCCAGACTTGCAAGACAAGCGGCTCTAGAGAATCATGGGTGGTTAGGATAGGGTGCTAATTGGCTTACAAGAAAGGACCCCAATCTCTGTTACTAGATGGTTTAGAGCACGAATCTTGCCCTAGAGATAGGAATTTGTTAATGCCATTGCCTTGCCCTGCATCAGAAGAGACTGCATGCTCAGCACTACATGCAAACATAGGCCCCTACTTCCAATCTTGAAGACAGGACATTTCCTTTTTGGGGGATGAGGGCCAGATGATTAGGCAGATGGTCTCAGAGTAGCAGTGGCTGGCCTTCATATACAGTCCAGGCCAATGCAGCAGGGAGATGTTGGTATACACTGATTCCATGTGTGATTCTGAAAGAACCCTCTCTAGCTGCTGTGGAGCCCTCCACTCTACACAATGCTTCATTGCATGACTCAGTTGAATGATATGAATTGTGTGGAGCCTTTTGACTATTCAACCTTTTACTACTTGGAACATGTGACTAAGATGCAGCCAGGCTGCATAGCCAAGGAACCAAGAAAATGTCCATTTGCTTCAGTATTTCAGAGAGACAGCAAAACATGGAAGGCATCAAAAGGTGAGGTAAAAATGGCTCTAACATGTACCTGGACAGTGCTTACAAATGACAGAAGGCCCTTCATCTGTACAGTGACAGGAGTAGTGGAAGACACCCTTAGGCAGTAATTCTTAGACATCTTGCAAGCCAGTCGAGTTCACACAAATCATAGCCTGGTAAGTTGTCAGATTCCATCATTGTGCTTAAATGTCCCTATGCTGCTCTGGGCTGTGACAGACTCTGTCTCCAGCTTTCCACACCTCCCCCGGGACACCACTCATAGACTAGTCAAGTAGACTGGCCCTACCTTTATACCACATACCCCTTCTGAGGCTTCCTATTTGACTGATGAGTGCATGTAGGATGGGTGGTATCAGATCTCTCCCTTTCCCTTTCTCCTAGTCTACTTGTGCCTTCTTCTCATGACTACCACCTTATTGGCTTGGTATCCTGATGCAGTGGTGGACCCTCAGGTAATGGTAGACACTGTACTCATATTGGTAATATGATTGGGAATGAGATAGTTAATTCCCTCGACTGAGACTTGTTGGTCTGAGTAGCATTTTAGGAAGATTCCTAGTGTAGTTCAGAGACTTAATACTTGTCAGAGCCAGGCTGAAAGAGTATAGATCCATTATCAACGTGACAGCCATTATAGAAATATTAAGTGCCAGGTTGTCTTTAGTTAGGGTGTCTGTGGAGAAATCATGGACCATGCGGTGTAGCTCTAAAACTCTGGTTGTGACTAGGTGAACATGGAAGCACCAACTCTTCTTAAGCCATGATCTGGTAGTCCTCTGTGTGCTGGCACCCTAGTGACTATTAAATTATATTGCTTGTACACTAAAATCCCTTGAGTTCTATCTCCTCCAGGCCTCAAAGGATAATCCCAACACCAGGTGCTCTTCCTCAGAGAACTCATTTGACTTGAGCTCGCTCTGTATGGAGAAAATTCCTTAGCTGGGCAGAGGCATAGCATGCTTACTGAATAAGCCCACTTTAGCTTCTAATGACCTGGAGAGATATTGAACCTAGTTAGATTTAGGTCCAGACTTGGGAACTCTAATACCATCAAAGCAGAGGCTTGGAGGGGAAACAAGGAACAATGGTCTGTCTAGAGGACTTTCTTTTTTCTTGTAAATTGTGGTAAAATTGACATAGTATGGAATTAAGTTTTTAAAAAGAGAGTCTCATAGGCTAGCTTGAAGCTAACTATGAGTCTAGGCTAGACTTGAAGTCATGATGATCCTCTTGCCTCAGCCTTCCGAGTGGTAGGATTATAATTCTGAGTCACCACACCTGGCTGAAATGAACTTTTACTGAAGTGTACCCTTCTGTGGTGTTTAGTCCATTCAGGATGCTGTTCAACCATTATCATCATATAGTCTCTCAATTCTTCCCTTATTCCAGATGGAAACATTTTAACCATTAAGCTGAGTTTCTCCTGTCTTCAGGCTCTGTAACCACTCATTTTTCTGTCTCTCTAGGCTTAGCTATTTTCAATATTTCATAGAAATGGAACTATACAAAATGCAGCCCTTTGTATACAGTTACTGTCCCTGAGCATGCTTTCTAGGTCCATCCATGTTGTGGCATCCATCAATACTTAATTTTTTCATGGGTGAACAATATGTCATTGGATAAGAAGAGTACATTTTTTTCTATTCATTTATTGAATGATGGATATTTGTGTTGTTTCTATCTTTTGGCATATTTTAATTTTTTCTTATTCCTGAAAATTTCATACATGTATGCAATGAAACATCACATCTACCCTCTCAGTTCCACTTCCAACACCCCACATATCCTCTACAACAAGTCTTCATTCTAACTTCATGTCATTAAAAAAATAGTCCACTAAGTCCAATTAATGTTGCCTATATGTGCATGGTTATGGGGCTATACCCAGGATCATGGGAAACCAACTAATGGCCACATTCTCCAGAAAGAAGGACTCTCTCTTTCCCAGCAGCTACCTACTTCCAATAGCTACTCAATATGTGGTAAGGCCCGGAGATCATCTACCTGTCTAAACTGGAGCTGTACAGAGACTTCAGTTTTTGTGAGTTCATGAGTGTGATAGCCATGCCATATCAAGAAGACAGCATTTCACACCACTTCTGTTATGAACACTTAAGTACACATTTTATTGTAAGTTTGCTTTTGGCTTGGGGGAAGTGGAATGGCTAGGTCACAGGGTAATTCCTATGCTTAGCATTCTGAAGACCCCAACTGTTGTTTCACAATCTAGGTCCTCTTAGAAACATCTACCATTGTGGCTATATGGGAAGACTGTAGGGAGGGCTCTGATAACTTCCAGACTGGGCAAGTGAAACCTGTGTAGTTCTTTATGGATGATGTTCTTTTTACATACTAGGCAAGCACTATCCCACTGAACTATATTGACTGCCTTCTGTATCTTCTGTAGAGAAATGCCTATCTGCTTTAGCTCCCAGTACCTGGCACTGTCTGTGGCACCTGCAAGGACCAGTGGCAAATACAGAAAGTGCATTTTCCATCTTGAAGCCAAGCAAAGGCATCCAGAGACCCCTGTACTCCATGCTAACTTTTAGCAGAGGCAGAAGGCCAAGGGAAATGCAGTAACCAGAAAAGTGGCTCTGCGCTTTTTCAAGACTCAGGATCCTTTCTGACCTAAAACTGCAACTTGGGAAAAGTTGACAAAGCTCTAGACTCTTACAGCAGGGTTTGAGGGAACTCACATGTTACTGTGATTTGCATTGAATGGGACATGGCATTCTCATCCCAGATGGAATGAACTGTCTAGCCTGGACTGTATTTTCTTTAAGACAAAAGACCCCCCCACAAAGGCCTTTTCCTCCAGAAGCTAGTTGTGTCTCATCAGCTACATCTCCATATCCTAAGCCCTATGGCCCAGCTCTCTTTCTGGAATCTAGCACAAAGGTAAGACCATTATGTAGTCCTCATCTATTTAACCACTTGACCACTTGGGAAACTCCTCTAGAACCCTTTCTTGGAACAATATAGCCAGAAGAAGCAATTGGTGTATCAAAGCCATGTGTGGTGCTACACATATGTAATCTTAGCATAAGCAGGAGTGAGTGTCACAAACTAGAGGCTGGCTTGAGCGAATATGGTGTTTAAGGCCAGAAGATAGTGAGACCATGTCTCAGAAAACACACAAAAAGCAAAACAACAATAACTAATATGACAGAAACAGAGAGAGGAGAGAAGGGAGAGGAGAGAGAGACAGAGAAAGACAGAGACACATGCGCGCGCACGTGTGCACATGCACACACACACACACACACACACACACACACACACACACACACACACACAGAGAGACCAGACAGACAGACAGACAGACAGAGAGAAGGAATCAGGAATAGACAGATCCTGGCTATGGAGGCTACAGGTAGCAAAGCCTTTGGGGAAATTGAGCAATCTATGTTATTTGCAAATGAGCACTCAATCAATAGACAATATCTCTACAGATTCTTAAGATGCTGAACTTTTTCTAGACCTTTATAACTAAGTCTTGGTGTTAACAATGGCAGGCCTTTGTTAAGATCTCAGTCTTTGTCAGTGGTCCATGTATTTTCTTATTTGTAGTCCTTGGCTTCCAAAAACAATCCTAGCATGTAGGCAGGCCTCTGCTTAGGATATCACTTTTGCTCAGAGAGGCCAAGTGACTTAATAAAGTCATGCAGTTAGTAAGTGGCAGAGGAGATGGTGGCATTCAAGAATCTGAGTTATAGTCTAGTACTGGAATATCAAGAACTCAGTCATCCATGGTGATGAATGTGTGGACACCTCTGCAGTAGTAAGCCAGCCTTCCTCAGTTGAACATGGAGTTTATTCTGGGGCACCAAGGGAATGAAAGGTCATTTCAACTTTATACACCAAGAGGATAAAAACCTGCTGTTCAGTGTTGGTTACAGTGTTTTAATTTCCCTGTAAGGACTGTTATACTTTCCCAGGGCTTTCTAAATCACACATCAAAGGGTATATCAGATAGTGATGGCCTCAGAGAAGGAAGTTCTTTCTTCAGGTTGTATACAAAGGGATTTGCTGAACCTCCTGGGCCCAACCACTTGATTCCAAAACCCATTATGTGGCCTCAGGGGCCTTGGGACCTGTGCTATGCATCTGTCTAAACTGCCAGAAAATCTTTGCATATTAAAGCTTTGCAGGAAAATGGATGGTCTTGTGAAAAAGACTTCTGGATATTAAATTCCAATCATAGAATTCAGCAATGTGAGGTGCTAAGAGGTCTGGAGAGAGGCCCAGAACTCTTAGTGTGTTTTCTTACCTACAAAATGGAAGCGTGAGGCTACCATACAAATTTCTTTTAAGGATTCTGTAAACTTAGAAATGTAAAGTTAGCATAGTGCCTGGCATGGTACAGATACCAAATAAATATTATCTCTCTTTCCAAGCCTGAAAATTCAAACACATTCTTGGTGGTCCTAAAATAACTGTTAACATGGTTTACTCAGCAACATTTGCCATTCAAGGCAGATCTTCCTTTAGCTGTTGGCTGTGCTCCTGAACAGCTGTGTGCAAGGCTAACTTTTGTAAATCAAATCATAATAAAATTCACCAGGAATTTACCATTGAAAGAAAATTCTTAGTGCATCCTTTTATGAAGTGAAAGCTCCTTCATTTAAACTTATTTTTTAAGAGTGTGCATTTGAGGCTATTACTCGGTCTTGTGATAAATCATAATTCAGTTTTGACCACAAACATATTGTTCTATAGCCCCAAAGGACAGAGTAAACAAGACTAAGTTATATGAAAATAATTTTAAAACATGTATTTATTTCAGTATATGTGGTATGTCTATGGTTATATAATGGAAAGTATCCTGTTTCTCTCTCTCTCTCTCTCTCTCTCTCTCTCTCTCTCTCTCTCTCTCTCTGTGTGTGTGTGTGTGTGTGTGTGTGTGTGTGTGTGTGTGTGTGGTATCAGAGGGAAGGGAGGGAAAGGGATCAGAGAGAGGTGGTAGGGTGATAATGATGGCAGTGAAGATTGTGGAAGCGATAGAAGTGATAGAGGTGGTGACAGTGATCATGATGTCATCAATGTTGAAAGTGGTAGAAGAAGAAGTAGCAAAGATGATGGATAACTATCCAGTGGTTGTGGTGGGAATGATTACAGCAGGAGTGATGCTGTTAATGGGAGCAGAGATGGTGGTGAAAGTGGTGGTAGAGTAGATAAAGGAAGAAGTAGAGGTGATGGCAGCAGTGGTGGTTATGAGGCACTGGGGGTATATGATGGAAATGCTATTGAGGGTGGTGTTGCAGACAGTGATGGTTCCCAGAAAAAGGGTGAACTTATAAGATATTTCCTTCTTATAACACTCTAAGAAGCTCCTACTGAATGGCTCAGAGGGAGATTTATTGAGAGAGAGAGGGAGAGAGAGAGAGAGAGAGAGAGAGAGAGAGAGAGAGAGAGAGAGAG
>CABHPP010102664.1:0-37014 GCA_902168425.1 Peromyscus attwateri
CAGGAATTAAAAATGTATTCTTAAACATTCATAAAAGCCTGTGGGCTGCAAAGTTTATTCCCATCCACTATCTCTTTCATCCTTTAGTAGTCTCATAGAGATAAAACGAAGAGCATTTAAGTTATGACCAAGATCGTCATTTTCAACAGGCACCCCAAAAGGCACCCAGCAGTTGCTTGTTATACAATGCGGTTGACTTTAGGAGGACCTTAGAGGTTCTTTGAAGTCCATGCCTGATAAGCTGTCCTCAGTCACATGATCTCAGAAAAGAGATGCCCTTTGGAGAGCTGGGCCCATTTGGTAACACGTCAGTTACTGTTCTACTGCTGTGAAGAGACAAAATGACCAAGGCAACTCTGGTAAAAGAAAGCATCTAATTAGAGACTTACAGTTTTAGAGGGTTAGCCCATGATCATCATGGCAGGAAGCCAATAGGCATGGTGCTGGAACAGTAGCTTAGAGCATCATGATTCTCAGAGAGAGGGAAAGGCTGGGCCTGGTGTGGGCTTTGAAACCTCCTCCAACAAGGCCACAACTCCTAGTCCTTCCCAAACAGTTCCACTAACTGGTAGCATTTAGCTATATGAACCTATGGAGGCCATTTCCATTCACACCACCGCATAGTGGAAAGATGCTTTACTATTCTCAGGTCTTAGGAGAGATTTTCAGTAACTCACTGTAGGTTGTGTTCTCCTGAAAGATTTCTAGTTGGTCTGAACATGAGCTCTTGTTGAAAATGAAAATAAGTAGGTGGAAATACTGATTGGCACTTGAATTGCCCTGTGTAAACTGTACCACACCTATCAGATAACCATTTTCTTCAACCCTGACCAACATTTTAACATTCATTTTCACATGGTTAACTTGAGGTCATAATCATTAACTAAACCACTTTAATCCATGCAGAGTGATTGCTGAATTTCAGGGAAGTCATTTAGCCCTACTGGTTTACCTTAGGATCAAACTCTAAATAAAACAGAAGCATTGGTTAAAAAGAGAAGATTAAACTGCCTGAAATGAGTTCACTTATTTTGTGCAGGTTGCTCCAGGAGTCTTTACAAACTCCAACATTGCATCTTCTTTTGAGAGTAAACACAATGACAGATGAACTGGTGAAAGACTCAGATAATCCTGTAATGACTGGTAATTTTGGGAGAGATAGTGAAAAGAAATAATATAATTTTGCCACATACAGGAGGCATCTGCCAAAGGTCACGTTACTGGTATCAGAAATGACAGTAGGAACTAGAACTTCTGTTTATTATTTGTTATGAAAATCCATCCACAGGATTGAAGCCAGGCAAGCATGTTTGCCAAGTTCCAGGTACATGCATCTTCCATCAGCTGCCTCTAACTACAAACACTGCTTCCAAGAACACACCATTCTCTAGGTTGTAGCAGCAGGCCTTAACACTTGAGAGAGAAGATGCTGGAAAACTAACTGGACTCTTGAGTGTCAAATTTCCCAAAATCAGTGAATGGTGTTAATAGATTGGTGTTCATTCTCATCCGCCATTCACACTAAACAGAGCCTGTGACATCTTCAGATTGAATATCCTCTGAACTAATAATGGCAGTATTATTTCTCAATTGTGCTTTGCAGAGTGAGATGAATTATCCCATTCAAGGGTGCTTTGTTCCAGCAATAGATGAGTGAAAGTGAAAGTGGTCTGGAAATAGGACATTGCTGTCACAGAGCCCTAAGGATGGGCCCTTGGCACTGGGCAGGTGCAGCAGTGGGGGGCACCAGCAGAGCGAGGAGCTTGCTCATGAATTGAGTGCTGTGAAAACTACACTGGGGGCTTAAATGATGGCATCTTGTCGTTCAGTAAGGAATTATGCAGCAAAACTACTAGAAGATAATCAGGAACTCTACCAGGTTGACCTACAAATACAAATAAGGTTTCTGGCATAATGTTGCAAGTGCTAATTGGCTTTGGTTAATGCCACGTGGTGCAGCACAGGAAGGCAGAGACAGGCTAACGAAAGAACTCCCTGCTCTACAAGTCCAGCTTCTAATGTTGCCTTACCCAGGTGGGAAGCAGAGCTGTTACATGGTTAGATTCTCTGGCGGGTGAAAGACTCTCACAACCTTGTGGTGCAGAGTAAGATAAGGATGTGGTTACAAGGTCCCGTGGAAGACCCTGCAGGACCCCAACTCAGTGAAGATTCTTGGTTTGAAGAACACCTCTGAACTCACCGAAGCTGTTCATGTGGCCTATGATTCTCTCAGGAAGAATGATGACGGCAGCTGTTGGGACACCGAGGTTTTCAGACAGGAGGACACTCCCAGGGTTTGAGAAGGAGTTGCCCAAGCTTGAGCCAAGGCAGGCAGAAACTGTTGAGAGGTTGTGCCTGCAGAGCTTGCTGCTCGCTGCACAAAGGCAAGAGGCTTCCGAAGATGCTAAGAAGAAAACATGACCTACTTCTTACGAAGAAGAAAAGATGCTTCAGAAGGAAAAAAATCCCAGGGTGGGTGGATCAAAGAAACATGGAAATGCAGAGTCAGAGGACTGTGACTTCTGAAGGACGGAACTGGGACAAATCAAGACAGATTTCCTCTGCTAAGACACAAGAAGCCTCCAAGATACAGAGATGATGTTTTGTTTTGTTCTGTTTGTTTTAAAAGTCGCATCTCTCTCAGCCGAGGGCAGAAGCATCCACAGCCTAATACACAGATAAAAATAGGTAGGTAACGAGAACATGGACTTCCAGATCCAGTGTTGTCAACTGATGAGCTTTAGAGATCTTGTTAGGACATGAGCGTGTTTTACATGTAAAGAGTATATAACACAGTGGCCCAGAAAGGAGACTGTGATAGGTTGTTATACTAAAGCCACCAGGTGGACCACACCTCCCTGTACCTGTGTCCTGTACAGCCATCCAACTGGCCTTTGTCAGGGGCCTGGTTCTGAGCAATACAAACCAGTAATTATGATGGCAGAAAAATGTTGGCATTCCACCTCTGTATTTTGCATCTTGCCTTCTGCAATTCTTGTGTCTATGTGTGGAAACCTGGCCCAGATGAGCCTCCTTATGATTGAAACCCTTCAGGAGAGAAGGGTGTAGCCAGCGCAAGATGTGGCTGCTGAAAGCTCCCCCTTCCCCCGACTGCATCCCAACTAGGCACCACCAGGTGAGATGGCGTCTGTGAACGCAGAGAGGGCACTGCCAAACACCTCCATCCCTATGAGGGCTGACCAGTGGAGCACAGAGATCTGGTCTACAACAGGCCATTGAAACACCTTAAAGCAGCAATAGAAGAGGCTGGCAGAGGTGAGTGACCTCATCACAGTTTAAGGACAAAAGTCACCTGTAATCCCATGTGTACTCAAACCCTTCATTACGCAGAAGAGCAGAATAATGTCTTAATACAGACAGGGCCTGAAAATTTTGCCTCCCGTGAAATCTCTGTGAGAAGATGCACTCCAATAAAGGAGAAATTCAGCAGAGAAAGAGGAAGGCAAGGATTCCAGGAAAGAAATATGTAACCCAGAAGGGAAAACATGTGAATAAGCAAATCCCCAGGATGGTTGTGAGGCAAAACCCCATGAGAACAGCAGTTCACAGGCCTGGCTCATTAGAGAGGAAGACAGAAGACTCCTAATGGGTGTCAGCAAGAAAATAATATTTCAATATGTTCAGAGGAGATTAACCTTCTGGTGGGGAGGAAAAGCAAGCGTCAGTTACGGGTTCTTAGAAATCTAAAGGAATACAAAGAAATCATGTCAACCTCAGGGGAAAGATTTCTACAAAAGACACAAGAATCACACTTCATGGAAATAGTCTCTTTGGAACAAAGGAGGAGAAATTCGCATGTGTGCACATGCGTGTGCGTGCGTGTGAGTGTGTAGAGTGTATGTGTGAGTGTAGAGTGCGTGTGTAGAGTGTGTGTGCACATGTATATGTAGTGTGTGTGATGTGTATGTAGTGTGTGTGCATGTGTATGTAGTGTGTGTGTAGTGTGTGTGTGCATGTGTATGTAGTGTGTGTAATGTGGGTAGTGTATGTATATATGTACTGTGCATGTGTGTAGTGTATATGCATATAGTGTGTGTGCATATAATGTGTGTGTGTGTAGAGTGTGTATGTGTGTGTCCTGGCATATGAATGAATACCTAACAAAAGGGGCAGCCACTGATGAATGCTGCCTCTGTGCCTTACACATTAGACAATTATTGATATTGCTTATATGAAAATCAAGAAAGAGATAGGTATGGATAGTTTACGGAGGTGTGTGGGTAATGACCTTCAGAAAAGTCAGTAGAAGGCTGGAGGTGGTCACCTCTTTGGGTGGGAAAGAGAGGAAGAGCCATTTTTACTTCCGTTACAAAGTTGAGAAAGTTTGGTCCTTAGTACCAAACTCGGTATAGCTGAACTTTGACTGTTACATCCAAAGGAATGTTACTATCCAAACAGCGGTGTTTGTGATTGAGACGCATGGTCACTACAGAAGTTCACCAGTTTCATTTTTCCGGATCAACTGATCAAAGAGAAGGTTTTATGTGGACGGGCAAGAAATCATAGAGGGGAACACGGAAGCGTGGCTCCCAGAGCCCAGGTGAGAAGCCTACCGCAGACGCGGCGGCTGCCACTCAGCACCGTCTCCTGCTCTGCAATCCCCATCATCAAATGAGATCACTTCAATTAAATAAGTGTAGGTGGCAGCATCACGGGCTGCCACCCCTTCATTTTCTAAATTGCTGTCCCCAGGACAGAGGTCAGAGAACAGAAAGAACATCTGCTGGAGAATAAATCAGAGCGCTCTGGTTCGTTGCCCCCGCACCTGTCGAAACGCGCACTGGCTTCTGCAGTCTCCTCTCGGGATGGCCGCCTCCCCACTTGCCAGCAAGGTCGGCCAACTTCTCAGGTGTTTGCAGATCACGGAGCTGTCGACTCCTGCAGCTCACCAGTGTCACTGGCCACCTACCATTCCCACACTACTCTCTCTGTTCTCCTGGAAATATTATTTAAGGAGACAGACACAGACAACGGAGGACACATCCATTAGTGAGAGAGATAATTTGTAACAGTGGTCCTCAACCTTCCTAATGCTGCAACCCCTTAACACATAACACATAACACATAACAGCTCATGTTGTTATGAGAAAATTTAATGGATTCTACCACACCGTCTCCATTGACACCAGGACCCAGATTCTGTGTTTTCTCCCGCCTTGTTACATATGTTCAAACAGAGGGTGACTAGGCAGGAAAGTGACCAGCTCATCTCACAGCTTTCCACTGCTGACCTAGTCATAGAATATAAAGGAAAAGTTTGTCAAGACACACATGAACAAGTGAGTTGCTGAGGATGAAATTACTTCATTCAAGCCTGACTGACTTGAGGACATGAGACAGTCTGGGACCTGGGATACTTTAATCACAGTGGCCAGGGAAGTAACTAACGGAGGTGATGTCTCCAGTCCATAGTCAATGTAAGTAAGTGGTCAGTCGTGTTTATTCAAAATCTCAAAGAGGAAGCACAGTATTTCCTAGTTACGACCCTTGGCTGTAGACCTCATGTAGCTAATACTGCTTAGGAAAGTTCACTTCTCTGCAGTTAGTTGGGTGCTGCTAGTCCACCGATCCACTAAGGGGTGTGAAATAGAAAATACAGAAGAATTTCGCTCTTCTTGATAAGATCATTCATTTTCAGGTCTTCCATTTAGTGTATGGTGAATTGCCTTTGACCTTTCTTCTTTTCTACCATTTTAAGGACAAAGATTTCACCCCAACATTCCTTCACTGTGTTGTATAAGTTGTTTCCACGGTATATTTATTATTTATCTCAAGATACTTTCTAATTTTTTGGCTCTAAACTAAACTTAGTTTGAAACTAAATTCTTAATTTCCTGAGATATGTCAATTTCCTATTTAAATTTTTTAAATTATCATCAGAATTAGCTGATGACCCAGAAAATTTGTGATTCCCTAGGTCCCATTTTAGACCTTAAATGGACTTGTGTTTTAGGATTTAAGGCACATCCAATCTCTAGACAGGTTCCTGCTTATTCTGTCTTCTTTCATCAACATAATATTTTAAAGTATCTACTTTTAGGAATAACGCTGCATTCATTTAGTTTGTCTATCTACCTCTTGAAAGATTTTTTATTTTCTCTGAGTTTGGGGAATGCATTCCAGAATTCCCCAGTCTGGTCCTGAGGTTGCACACAGCAGGTCGGATATTAAGTCCAGCTCAAAATCCACAGGAGGACTGGTCAGCCTCAGGGTCAGGTTCAACGTTCTGTGCAACCATTTTGGATACCAGCCGGAAGAGTAGGTGAGGTTCAGGCTGAGGGGGGGGGGCTGTGGTAAAGTGTTTTCATGACACAGTCTACCTTGCTGCTCTTTCTTATTTATTAAAAGTATCCGATTATGACCCGCCTCTCAAGACATCTTATCCTGGTTAACTTGAATGCCATAGAGTCAGTAGTTTTTGGATTTTTTTCCTGTAGGGATTTCTCTTATTTAATCCAACATTTTTACTATTGCTATCCTCCAAGAACATTTGTTTGAAATTCCTCACCTGCCATCTGTATCTCTAATAATCTGAATCTCTAGTAATTTTATATAAACAGTTATCATGAAGTCCTCCTCTCATTAGATTTATTCCTTTGTGTTTTATAATTTTATCATTGCCATGATCACTGTTTCACATTACTAGCTGTTTTAATCATCATTAAAGCATGCTTTTAAGGAAACTCATGCACCCAACAGCCTTGCATTAACTATTAATTTTATATAGTATGTTTCTAGGTTGTTTTGAATTTTGTATGGAGCTAACAGTTTTATTTGCAAGTAAGATATCTGTTATGATTTTGTTGACTCATATTATTTATTTTCTTTTGCTTTTATGATAATGGAATTATAGCACCCAAAGGAAAAATATGAAGAATTCAGACTGGTGATGAGTTTTATTTTTTCCTAGATTTGATGTAAGTGGTCCCATAATTCATCACAAAACACAGGTATAGGTTTTTCAACGGATTTTCTGGTAAAGAATTCATATTCTGCTTCCAGCCTCTTCAGAATGTTTAAGTCAAGAATGCTCACAAGACTTTGAAATCTTCTCTGCACCTGCTACAGCAATTATCTTTTTTAAATCATTAACACGTCAGTGCCCGCCAGAGGAAAGCTTGGTATTGAGCCATGGGCGCCTCACTTAGACACACCCAATTGGATCATTTTTAGGTACAGCCAAATTGAAGTCATAGTTAGAATTTTTACACTATTTTTCACAGATAAATTTCACTAACTTTCTTTCAGAGTGAAAATAATTTTTAAAGACGAGCCTAATCATGGGTATTACCAGGACTTCTCCCCCTTGACTACATTTCTCATCAAATTAAGTATTATGTGAAAGACAAGTCTGAGTTAAAGAAAAAAATAGTTAATAATAGAAAAGAAAAAAAGAAAAACATAATGCTACAAGGGCCCAGTCATTGTCATGAAGCCTGTATGTCACTAGGTCATGATGTGGCTTCTAGGGAAGGAAGTTTTTCAGACTGGAGTCATCTTCTTTCAGAAAGTATGAGACTGTCCCACAGTGATGAGTTACACTGTATATTATACTTATAACTTATACCTTAAATGTTCTCCAGAGTGCTGTGTGCCAGCAAGTGGTTGAACCTGTAAGAGAAAGTTGGCTCTTGAAGGGATATTGGCGCTCCGGCTCCTTTCTCTCTGTTTGCTTCCCAGATTCCTCTAATCAGTGGCTTCACTCACTATGATCCCACATCACGATCTGCCTCCCGACATGCTCAACAGCATCTGAGTCAAATCATCATGGAACTGCTCATTAGCTCCGAACTAAATAACCTTTTTCTGCTTGCAAGTCATTCATCTCCAGGATTTTGTCACACAAAATTCATACTCTTAGGAATCCTGGCATTTTTTCTTTATTTCCTATTTTGAGTTTTATAAACTTTATGATCTTAAAAAAATTGCAAATTAAAAAAAGCATACACCGAAATTAACCAGACTCATTCTATACATCCTAATGAAGCTCTCTACTGCTTGAATAGCAGTTTGAAGCCATGGAGCTTCCCAGTGGATTTTACACTTTCATTACTGAATAGATTTTTATGCACTTATCCACCACCCAAAACCAAAAAAACACACGACAGGATTAAAATTGGAAAATCGATTGGATTGATCTCCCCTTCCATAGCTTGTGTCCACCACCTGCATTCAGTCCTTCCTCAGCCTGATTTCATTCTCTCTTTTCTGCGTGTTATCCTGTACCCACGGGCACACTTGTTTACGTGTATACATATGTCATTGTCTCAACTCTGCCTATGAGGAAGAACATTGGTTTTTGTATAAATATATACACAAATATGTAATTATAAATCTTATGATAAGCCTTCTTGCTAACATGTAGTGTGCAGGGCTGGAGAAATGGCTCACTCAGCCAGGTGCTCGGCATGGTAGCATGAGGGCCTGAGTTTGGATCCCCAGTGCCCACGAAAACGGCCAGACGTGATGGCCCACCGTGTGCTTATAATCACATGCTGGGGAGGTGGAGACAGGCAGATCCCTGGGGCTCACTGGTTTAGCCTATTTGGTGAACCCTAGGTTCAGGGAGAGACACTGTCTCAAAAACCAAGGTGGGCTTCTGAGAAGAGATGCCCAAGGCTGACCTTTGACATCCACAAATTTGTAAATGCACAGGAGCATTCACACACTCCCTTACAAACACACTGTCTCACACACACACACACACTCACACATGCGCACGCACGCGCGCGCACACACACACACTGTAATTTGTACTTAAGAATTTCTGCATCTCAGGAATATTTTTACATTTTAGATCATAGATGTGTACATATATATAATTGTGCCTTAATTTTGTTCTGTTATTCTGTTAATGCATTATGTTCTTTTCTTTGCCTATTTTTATATGTGGAAGCTGTAGATTTTCATATTTTTACAGATTCCATTTAATAACTCATTTTCTTGCTGCTTGTAATATTTCATGTAAAAACATGCTCCTATCACCACAAACATTCACTATTACTGCTTCCTTTAATACCATTATGGATTTTTCTTCCTCCTATCCAAGTGCATTGGCCAGAATTTCAAAAACCACATGGGGTCTTGCAACCAAAAATAAACTAGAGTCCTTGTCCCTGTTCCTCCTGGAGTTACATCCAAGGCTGGAGCTTATGGTGAGAGAACTGGGGGAGGGGATCAGCACAGCCACCCTCCTTTCCTGCTTGTACAGCACGTGTCTGTATGAGTCACTTAGCTTCTCTCTGAGGATGGTCCACTTTCTTCTTTAAAACATTACATGTCTGTGCATAACCCTAAGTCTGTCTTTGGGGCTATCCCTTTGTCTGTAGGGACTGGACTGTGTGAGCGAGTCTTCACTGACTAATGGGTGGTGAGAAGAGTGGAGTCCAAGCCCAAGTCTCTGTGTAAACTAAGCCACGGAGGAGCATGGTCACTGATGTTGGTCTGTGTATTCTCCATGGCTGCCTGTGCCTGTGGCAGAGATGAAGGACTGCACAGACGCTGTGTGTGTGCACCGCTCGCAAACCCTAGCTTCTGTCTCACCATTTATAAAGTGTTCAGTCCTGAATTTAAAAAGGGGATTACATGAAATGAATATCTGGGTAAATGACTGGCATTGGGATGAGATGTGGTACTTATCTGGTGCAGTTCTCTGGTACCTTCGGGATTAACCAAAGGTGCCAGGTTGCCTTTTTTTTTTTCTTCCTTCCCAAGGATTCTGAATTTTCCCTGTATGCCCATTTGCTTTTTCTGGGGACCTTGTCTGCAACTTGACTCCAGGGAAAGGCATGCTGGAGTGGGGCATCACCCAGCAAGAGTAGAGGGGCCAGAGGCTGAGGACCTCGGCTCTCTCCAGGAGCACCTCTCCCCACACTCAGAGGTTCTTGGCACCTCACCAGCTTCTACTTGCCTGGCTGTGTGCTTTATGAGCTGGCTCCAGGTCCAGTAAACGGCCATACAGCACTCCCATGGCCAAATTAGTCCGGGGGTGGGGGGGGGGGGGGGGGGGGGGGGGGGGGTGTCAAGCCTGCCTAGCAACCATCAGGGGCCAGCTGGCCTTTTGTCTCCAGGGAGTGTTTACCTGAGAAAATGCAGGCCCAGCCTGGGAAGGTCCCAGCGGGGGTCACTGCACTGCCAACAGGGGTCTGGGACACAGACACAGGGCACCTGGAAGCTCACAGGCCTGAAGCCAAGTCCCATGGATGCTTCCTCAAAGACCTCCAGTCACAGATGCAAGCCTGCCCTCCCAGGGGCTTCCTCAGAGGGAACCTACAGGTCCCAGGGCAGGAATCACCTTCTGCTACCATGCCTGGCCCTACCAGTCATTGCTCACTTGGTCTTTCCTAGGTAGTTTCTCAAAGCCTAACGGGGAAACTTAGGTGGACAGTAGACTGATTATCCTTAGTGTTTACAATACTTTTAGGCATTTGTTTGACAGGAAGATTGAATAGGAGCAAAAAACAAAAAACAAACAAAGAAACCACTAAATAAAAGCTCAGGTGGAAGAGGGTAACTAACGGGAGATGGAGCCTTGGTCTGTTATTAGCTATATTCACTTTTTTTTTTTGTTGCTTTTGTTTTTTGTTTTTTGAGACAGAGTTTCTCTGTGTAGCTTTGTGCTTTTCCTGGATCTCGCTCTGTAGACCAGGCTGGCCTTGAACTCAGAGATCCGCCTGCCTCTGCCTCCCAAGTGCTGGGATTAAAGGTGTGCACCACCACCGCCCAGCTATATTCACTTTTTTTATTGTCCATGCAAAACTGGGGTGTGTGTATGCGGGGTGAGTATATGAGGGAGTGTGTGTGTGTGTGTGTGTGTGTGTGTGTGTGTGTGTGTGTACATATCATGCAAATTCAAGGCCTAGTTAATGTTAATTTCCTATCAGTGTGGGAGGTCAACCCTGGAAGCCAAAACTGAGATGTTTTATGGTCTTGCTAAAGAGCTGGCTCCGAGGCGGCTGGAGAGGTTTAGTTTCACATCTGCCAGTCTTTTTGTTTGCACCAAGATGGATAAACAAACCAGAGGCCCATGGTGAGGCATGAGATGGAGATAATCAACTAGATGAGAAGAATGAGAACCCTAGACTCTGTAGTAATTTCTCCTAAACATCAGTGACGCTGCAGCCCATAGGCAACAGGACTGAGCTTAAACATCTAACATTTATGAAGTACTTCCATTTACCTCACCAGGTAAAATGCAACTGTGACAGTTGCATTTTAAAGAAAAATTTTAAGTGAGAAAAAGTACAAAGAAAACTACAATGAGCAACAGAAAAGTCTGTGAAAAACTATGATTCTTGTCCTATGAATGTTCATCTGCCCCCAACTCAGTGCTATAATGAAAACATGAGAATCCCAAGGAGGCATATACTGTGTCTACCTCTTCCTCATAAGGGTCCAATGGACAAACCAAAGGCCAGTTTCACCCTGGGGGGCCAATGAGTTTACTGGGCTTACCTACAGAGTGCTCAGGGAGGAGTCAGGCAGGAGCGGTAGGGTGGGGTGGGGGAGCACTGAAGGTGACCCCAGCACTATAATGGTTTCTCCAGATTCCACATAGATAGAGCCATCTTCCCCTACATTTTCTACTCCTTCCCCAAGCTCCCAAGTGCAATTAAGGCAGAATTACATACAAATGGCTGGAGGCAATGGGGGTTTGAAACTCAGGTGAGGATCCCATGACCCTCCCTATCCCTCCTTCTACGAGGAAACAGTAACCATCAACAGGCTTGATGGTGATTGGCTCTTACAATAGGCACAGTTTATCTGCTGAAGATGGTGGTGGTTTCATTTGGAGGACTGCATTCTGTAAACTAAGGGGAACTCTATTCCATAAATACCCTGGCAGAGGGCTTGCCTGTGAGTGCTGAACTTCCTTTCAGGTAGCTTGTTCATCTACCATCTGCCAGTGGCTACCTACAAATAGCTGGCTCTCCTCATGTATGGGACTCATACCTGGCATGAGCATCCCTGCTGTACCACATGCAATGGTCTCTGCTCAGCCTTAAAGGAGGCTCCCAGAATCAGGAAGGTTCCAGTGACTGAAGAAAACCTCCTTTCCCACGGGCAGCCTGAGTCCTGACCTCGCTCAAGTTTTTGGCAGAGATGAGACTGGCAGAGGTTTGACTTGGCACGACCTCACTTTTTTTACCCTCCAGCACCTACACCTGTTTTTCTCTCAGCTGCAGGGCTCATGACCCTGGTCTTACAGTCACTTACAGTCAGGGTACTTCTCACTCTATGTTCCAAGATGACAGAGTCTCCTTGAATGTCCCAACCAAATGTGCCAACATTGCCTGGGGCTTGGTTAGAAATACAAGGCTCCTGTTGAGTCAGAAACCCTGTTAGAGGACCCAAGAGTATGGATTAACAGGTGTGGGAAAGTGTGAGAGCCTTCACAAAAGCAAGGAGGAAACAGACACATGAGCCTTGGGAAGGAAGACAACACCCCAATAAGTGAATCCTGACATCAGTGGAGTGGCCACGGACCTTCAGCTAGCTCTACCTTGCATGTCTGTGTTCTGGAAGACTTTTTTGGGATGCCAGGGTATCTTCAAGATACCACGTCCAGAAGAACTTTCAGATTGTTGCTTATAAAGGAAACATCAGGAGTCAAAGGTCAAGGCCGCATGGGCCAGGTGAGTGTGACCTGCCAATTCCATCACAGGTGAGTCAGGTTAGCTAGCTGATTCTAAAGAGTAGCACGTTAAAGTTGGAAGACATCTGATAGAGGATACACAGCCATCCTTGCTAATGAAGGAACTCAATTGCAAATTAGAACAGGATGTTGGCTATAATCACAGCAGAGTTAGGACAGAACAGGACCTCTTGCTATGGACAAAGCCAGTCATATCTCTCTCAGCATCCACTTGCTCAGAAAACAAGATCAGAAAACTCCTTCCTTCCAGCTGCCTGGTGCACTGTCTCTAGCACACTTCCAGTGAACAATCAGTAGATGCTCTTGTTGTGTCTTTGGAGAAATGTCAACCAGAATAATGTAGCTCCCAAATCCTGAGGAAACCAGCCACTCCTTCCCCTCTCCAGTCCCTGCTGTAGAGAACCAGGAACTCTCCCTGAACACTCCACCTGCCTTATCTCCCATCATCCTATAGGTCTGCACCCCTGGCAGACTCCCCTATCTACTTCAGAAACAGATCTGTGTATTTCAATGAGGTTGAAAAAGCCATCTCCCAGGGATTTACACGATTGACTTCTCAGGAAGGCGGGAACAAGCTGGCCTGGCTCTGCCAGTATAAATACAATTTTCATGCTACTTATTAGCACCATAGATCTCTTTGTCCTGTGGGTTCTGTAACCAGAATCTTGGGGTTTTCTGGGACTCCTTGGACAGGGATGCGCTCCTCACTAGTAGTAGGGTGTGATCTCTCATTCTCTTTCCCCCCTATCCATCTGATCCAATCCACTCTGCATTCTGTCTCCCAGGATATCTCAAAATATCTGGCTCATTGCTGGCTCCCTTCCTTATGTTTAAGCGCAGTTCTGTATTCTCTGCCAATTCAATGGGTACTTGCAGAATGAGAAGCAGTTACAATGTTCAGTCCACTTTCTCCATCCAGAAATCTGGGCGGCTTTGAGAGGCTTTTGCATGCAGTTCTTAAATATTATGCTGAATCAACAAAGAACGTGTCGCCAAACTTAAAATCTTGTGCAGTTGGCTGCTTTTCCACCCTAGCTCAGAACAAGGGTATACAATAAAGTGGTATGACATATAGAGAGTTTTAAATTTTTCTTGAATTACAACTTATAGTGAGAAATGTGTGCAGAGTCTGCAGGGCTCAGCTAAGGTCATTTCACAAGCTGAGCTCATCTAAGTATCTGGTACTCAGACCATGAACCAGAGTCGTACCAGCAGGAGGGGTGGCTAGCCCTGGCCTGGGGCCCACACCTCCTCCCTGAAGTACTCACTCACCCCACTTCCAGTCTGCAGATCCATGTGTTCATGCCAACGCAATGGTACAGTGTGTTCTCTTTGTGTTCTCTTGGCTTAACTCATCATTACTTCTGTAAGACATTTCATGTTTCATGTATGAGCTTGCTCATTTTCATTTCTATTTGGTTTTGAACATACCAGTGAACCACACATTTGCCCTGTTTAGTCACATTTTATATACCCTTTGTTCTAGTTTGGTGTCTACTGCTGTGGTAAACAACCTGACCACACTAACTTGGAGGAGGAAATGGTTCATTCCATTGTATAGCTTACAGTCCTTCATTGAGGGCAACCAAGGCAGAACTCAAGGCGCGAGCTTGAAGCAGACATCACGGAGAAATGCTGCTAGCTGGCTTGCTCTCTGACTTGTGTTGGCTCCCTTTCTTATACAACCCAAGCACACCCCCCTAGGGGTGGCATCACATACTCCCATCAATCAAGACAATCTCTCACAGACATGGCCGCAGATCTGATGAAGACAATTATTCATTTAAAGTTCCCTCTTCCCAGTGTCTTGTTTGCAAGAAAACTAACTTGCAGGATGTTACAGAGATGTGTCTCACAAACCATAGAATTTGCTCATTTCAGGATTTTGAAGGGGTGCATGTTGTGATTTCACTTAGTTGTGTACTTAGAAGTGGGTTAGCATACTCATGCTACCTTAATAATGAGGGTTTGAGGAATGGTGATACCATCATTCCAAGAGGCTGACCCATTGTACACCCCCACTAGCAAGGTCTAAGAGGCTTGGTTTCTCAGCACGGCCATTAACAATTGCTATTGTGAATTTTGTAACTCTCGGCCTGAATTTGATGTGTGTTTCCGTGATGACTCATGATGGTGAGAATCTGTGTTTATCCTCTTGGAGAAACACCTATTAAAATCTACTTATTTATTTGTGTATGTGTTTACATGTGCTTGTACCTTGGCATATGTATGGCTGTCAGAGGATAACTTAAAAAGCACGTGATTTTCTCCTTCTACCACGCAGTTTGTGGGGGATCAAACTGAGACCATCAGGGCTGGGTGTGAGCATCATCTCCTTCCTAGCCATCTCACTGCCTCCCCTCAATCTTCTTTATAGACTTATTTTTACTTTATGTGCATGAATGTTTTGCCTGCATGGATGTATATGTACCACATGTGTGTCTGCTGCCCAAAGAGGCCAGAAGAAGATGCTGTATCCCCCAGAACTAGAGTTACAGCTGGTCGTAAGCCACCAGGTGGGTGCTGGAAACTGAGCTCTGAACTTGCAGCAAGTTCTCTTAACTGCTGAGTTATATCTCCAGCCCCCTTCTTCCTAGCAATCTTAAGAGCCTTGACTCTCCACATAATGCTGCACGTGTAATAAATATTGGTGCTTATTAAACTAGTGATGAATTAATAAATGTCAAGCTGTAAGAAGGGAACAATTCTCCTAGTACTGATCATCTGTGTATTTGCTTGGTGGAGCTGTTCATAGTCATTGAATGCCAAGATTCAGTAGCTGGTGTGAAGTACAGCATCAGTTGTGTGCAATCCTGTTGACAGATGGGTGTGGCGGAACCTAGCCTTGCTGTGCGCTGACATGAATTCACATGCACTGTAGCTCCCTCTGAGCACACAGCCAATCTCAGCTGCATGTGATCCTCATGCAACCCGAAGTGGTATATGCTGAGGCTCACCCCTGTTTCCTGATGGAGAAACAGGTACTGGTCAAGGTCAGACCATTCAAAGAATCCATGCTCTGTGTCTGCACCTTCCATAGTAGTTTTCTCCTGTGTAGTAATGGCTGGATCTATCAAAATTGCTCATTTTCACTTTGTCCTTTTCCTAGAGGTTTTAATGGGCAAAAGTCATGTCTTCCAAACCTTTTTGGAAAGTCCAGAGGAGAAGGAGTCCTGAGTTTTATCTGCTTGTTTCAGACTAGTGACCATAAAGTTGAGGACTCATTCTGTTATGACCTAGCTGTGCATATCTGGGTAAATCTAAGGGTAAATATGGAGGGCTATAAGGGTCTAAGTGTCTCATCTTTCCATGCATACCCTGGTGTCCAGTTAGATAGCAAAAGTTGCTGAGTAAAAATGACCCTTTTGTTAAATGATAAAGATATGTAGTATGTGATATATTACGGTATGGGCTAAATATGGTACATTCATGGCCTGCCCATTGGTGGACATGCATGCCTTGGTTCCATAAAAACAGATTAGTTCTTAGCAATAGTCTCATTCAAACACCCATATAGAATAATCATATGGCATATGAAATGACTCAAATTTGCCTCGAACATGGTAAGTTCACAGTCATTCCAGAACGAAGAGAGGAGTAAATAGAGGGTGGGGAGGAGAACTAAGCTGCTGTGTCAGTGAGATGGAGAAGTTGCCCTGTCTCCAGGGAGGGTTTAACAAAATATGGTCCTGTAAAGTGTGAACACAGTACTCAGTATCATAGTCTGAAGTCATATGAGGGTGTGAACGGGCTGTATGAGTGATTCAGGATACCTTCTCAAACCCCACTTGTGAGATACTGGATTCCAAGTCATGCATTGTGTTAGTCTATTAAGTCTTGCTTCTATGGAATCTGCTATGAACATGAAAGTTAGTAAATTTAAATATGCATGGACTATTAGAAGCTTAACTGGAGGACAAGCATAATTGTCTTATTAAGTCTTTTCTGGATCAATATTTCTCGAATTAAAGCTGTATAACCACTCAAAATGCCTAACTGGTTCTATCTAAAAGGGTAAAGTATCCAAAGGGGAAAACTGAGTCAACCGAGTCTCAGGATTCAGGCAGTTGCATCTCTAACTCCATGTAGACTGACCTGTGAACCACTGCGTGTGTCAAAGAAGGACCAATTCCTCCCCTACAGAGACTTCCTATTCTTTCCAGAACATTCTGCCGATGCTGCAGTCACCTTATGCCACTCACAAGAGAGAAGTGACTGTGTGACATTCTCTGGTCTATCAGTTCCTTCCTGCCACTTGCCACTGACTCCGTCCAAATCCTTTCTCACCTTCACTTGATCCGGAGAGGGAAGGTATAAAATAACTTTCCCCCAAACGTTTGCCTATGGGATTGAAAGCATGGCAGTATATGGAGCTCAACAAATATTTAAGTCCCCTTTAGGAAACTGGGACAATGCTTACGTTCATCAAAGAAAGGGAGTTTTCAAAGAGAAAACACAGAAGAACACACACCTAGCCAAGCCAGGACCAGATGTGGCCTGAAGCCCGAGACGATGAGGACAGACGCACAGAAATAAGGACCAGCAGGATGTTAAGAATGTCCAGTCTCCTAAAGGAATCTGCAGCTTTGTGTCTGTATCCCCAAGGCATGGTCCAGGCATCTTCTGCCCCAGGATTCTAGACATGACTAAAAGTGATGCTTCCAGGCCTCAGGATGTGAATCTTCAGAGACTAGACTCTTTGGACACCTGCATGGTTAGCTGCACCTACACAACCAAATGTTCAGCGCTTTACATGACTTAGGGGGGTCAGAGGTATTTCTGCGAAGTATTAGAATGAACAATGGTGAATACTGAAAAAAAAATGTAAGAGCTGAGGTTATCAGTAAAGTGTTCACCTTGCAAGCATGTGTGAGGACATGAGTTCGTTTCCTAGAAGCCCTGCTAAAAGCAGAACAAAACTGGGTTTGGTTTGTTCTTCATCCCAGCGTGGGGAGGTGAAGACAGGTAGATCCCTGGGGTTCACTAATCAGTCAGCTTAGGGTACTTGGGGAGTTCAGGCCAATGAGAATGTCTCAAAAAAATCCCAAGGTGTATGGCACCTAAGGAGCAAAAGCCAAGGCTGTACCAAACGCTAGCCTTGGCATGAATGTATATGCACACACGGGGGACTGGGGGGAAGATGTTGCAGACAGCATCCACTTCAGAAGCAGGAGGAAGGTACAGAAAAACCATCGGGAGCACTCTGCTTTGGCTGGAGCCTTGCAGCTGTGAGGAAGAACCAGGGGAGGTGAACCCCACATGTGCACGGTCCTTCTGCCCTGCTCAAGGATGCTGTTTGTCCGCGGGCTGCCCAAGTGGATAGCCACATTTCTATTAGGCCTCTTATCTCATGAGGCTTTTCATCTCTTTGTTACCTGCTTTAAGTCCCTAGTGCGGTATCGTCGGGACCACTTGATCTCTTTCTAACACATGAAAACCTCCTTTAATCTGAGCTCTGACTCCATCACGCCTTCGCCCCACAGGCTTATGCCAAGCCACCTGTGGGCTGTCAGCTTCTGTCTACGCCCCGACAGAAGAGACCAAACAGCAGACCGTCATGTGCAGGGTTCGGCGGTCATGTAGCCGGCACAGAGTAAAGAGATTGCTGTGCTGGAAGAACTGTTGAAATTCTAGGGCACTGTGAGATGAGTGGGCCTTTTCCTTGACTTCTCCTCCTCAGTTCTAACAAATCACCCTCTCCTCTGAATCTTCAGACTCAACCGTCGACGTGGTACAGCGATGAGCTCACTCCTTTTCCACTTGTGAAGCTCTTTTAAGACACGTCAGCCCGGGACAGCACCGACTCCTTGTGTTCCGATGGCCCCGTGCCAAGGCAAATGTTTAGGCTTGGCGGAGTGCTTGACAAGTTGCACTCAGTGAGAGTTCTGTGCTTTAAAGAGAGGCAAACCCAGGAGCTTTTGACGAGGGGGTGAGCCGGGGGGGGGGGGGGGGGGGGGGGGGGGGGGTTGGTGAGCAGAGAGGCTGCTTTCTCAGCAGGCATATAATAGCCATACAGGTGCACTGCCTCCTGGTGACATGAGGTGAACATTTGACCCACAGAGCCTGGCGAAGTCATCCCTGGGAGAGCCTGGAGCAAGTGCAGTGCTGAGTGTGTGCAGCCCTGTTTGACTTGGCTGTGGTCCCTGCCAACCTGGCAGCGAGCATAGCCCAGGGAAAAACAGCCTTGACATTGACTCTGGTCACTGCAATGCTCCGGGCCACCTGTGGGTTTCACAACCTCCTTTCTATTGCCCACAGCATCCTGGCCGCTTGAATTTGTGTTCCCAGAAAAGAAAGATCCCATTGCTCTCTTGCTCTGGTACTCAGTATCCGGTCCAGGTCGACGCCTAAAGGCACTCACCTGTGCACACCTCCTAGTGCCGGCGCCGGGCCAGCTGCACCCTCAGAAGTCTTTGTTCATTCCGCGCTCTCTCTCTCTCTCTCTCTCCTGTTTCCAAGCATCAATAAATATGCAAGTTCTGTTGCGATGGGGGAAAGAAACGAACGTTCAGTAAGCACCTGCCTGGAGCCAGGTGCTTTCACACACAGCGCCTTGTTAATCCTCACAGCCATGCTATAGGCAAGAAGTTAATACCTATATTCATTTGATAAAGAGAGCGAGCTTCTGAAGGCTTAAGCTACCGGGAGGCAGAGATCATCGGTGTCGCCCAGATTTGTCCCCAGTCTTCTCCATCTCAGTTTATGGTCTTTGCCTTCACCGCGATGCCTCCTACTGTGTTCTGGAAAGAGCAGTGCAGGTGAGGTTTGAGGAGCCCTGACATTGTCATTTCTGGACGAATCCTGGCTTCTCCTTCAATGGTTATAAAATGAAGGCATAGACGACAGGTTGTCTCTCGGAGTGCTTTCATTTTGAATGTGTTATGTATTACGTGCACCAATCAACACTGACTATAACATGTGTGGAGCGGCTACCCTTTGTGTCCAGTGATCGGTCTCCAGTCCTGAAATGTTGCCTGCCTGTCTGCAGAGAAGAGCAAAGCTGCAGCCTTGATGGAACTTTATTGTGGGCTCCATGATGGAGGGTAACCCTAAGGTATCCAGAGGCCTTTCTATCCCAAGAGAAATAGCATAACAATCCAGTTAACGAGGGCCATTTAATTAATATATTTAAAACAGACCATGTATGGCCTCCTGGGCTTCACCTCACCACTGCCTTGGGTACTGGCTCTGCTCTGATGTGTCACAAATCAAAGAGTCCACACTGAAGCCCCCGAGAGCACAGCATGCTTTGCAGCCAAATCAAGTGGCCACACAGATTCATGCAAAGGGTAGCAATGGGGATGATTCAAGAGGAGACCATGTGCCGGGCACCATGGTATGCAACTGGTAAATGGACACTTTCACCTGCCCAACAGCACTCGCAGAGAAAGCAGACCATGTTCCCATTTTACAGCTGGGTAAACTGAAGCCCAGGAAGGTCACATAGTCAACTCCTGGTAAGGGGCTGAGCTGGAGCTGAACCCCATTGGTTGCTCTAGGCAGGAGACTGCCTGGTCTCTTTATCTCCAGTCTTCAGCCCCTGGTCTCAAAGACTAACACACGAAAGCTGCAGTGAAGAAATCTGTTCTTTACTTTGAAACAGAAAGAAAACCAACAGTTACTGACATGCTGGCCATGCAATATATGTCATGTGAAGTCATTCTTGTCGCACACCTTGTTTTTCTGGTGCGGCTGGTTGATACTTTGCTTTTCTGGCTCTTTATTCTTTGCTCTTTTGGGGAACATGGCACCCAGCTCCCAAATAATCACACTGAGTCTTATTCTTTCTAATAAATGCCTAGCCTTAGCTTGGCTTGTTTCTTGCTAGCTTTTCTTAAATTATCCCCATCTTCCTTTTGCCTCTGGGCTTTTTCCTTTCCTTAGTTTGTGTATCTTACTTTCACTCTTACTCCATGGCTGGCTATGTGGCTGCGTGGCTGCGTGGCTGGTGTCCTCCTCTCCTTGTTCTCTTTTCACTCCCCGATCTTTTTTCCCCCCAGATTCTTTTTCTATTTATTCTCTCTGCCTGCCAGCCCCGCCTATCCTTTCTCCTGCCTTGCTATTGGCCATTCAGCTCTTCAGTAGACCAATTGGGTGTTTTAGACAAAGTAACACAGCTTCACAGAGTTGAACAAACGAAACATGAAAGAATACAACGTATCTTCGCATCATTAAACAAATGTTCCAGAGCATAAACAAATGTAACTAACATCTTAAATTAATGTTGGACAATAATTGTGGTACCTTGAGTGAACCATGGCTGAGGAATCAGAAAGGGCCCGTTGTGTGGGGAGCAGAAATTTTGACTCCCCGTGGTCTTTCTGACTGTGTGTCCCATGTACTACCTGCCATCCACTGTTGGAGCAGGTCAGTGTCACCGGGCTGTCTGCTCCCCCACTCGCCCACCCTGTAACTGCTTCCTTGTTTCTGGCATGAAAATGGATCACACACCAGTACAATCTTCAAGACTCATGGATGCTGGGGAGGAACCTCATTTGAATAATGGAAATAAAGGCTGCAAAAAGTAACTGTAGAGAGTCAAGCATTTAGATGTGTACGTTTGCCTAATGTCCACAGATCCACATTTCCATGGACCCGGGAGGGATCAAGCACAACATACCTACCCCTTCTGCCCTCCAGACCCTAGCGCAGGTCACTGTAGAGAGTGGAACATGAATGCCTGGTGTCTTTTCCGGCCATCTCGTGAGTGGATGTGACAATGACAGGTAACGAAGCTAAACAGAAAAGCATGATCTGCCCTGGGGGCCTCCATGTAGATTCTTGTATTTGTGACATGTCAGATTGAGCCATGATCTAAGGCCAAGGAAGACCACAGGAGGAACTGTTGAGCTGCTGGTGTGACTGGGCTATTTAAACTCTATCAAACTACCAGAAAGAGGCCTCAGAACACATGCAGACAGCCATCTTGGAATAGATTGAATTTATGGAATCAGCTTGCTATTAAAATCAGGGTGACTCAACGAGATAGCTTCTAGTTTTAACACAACCACTGAGAGAGAGAGAGAGAGAGAGAGAGAGAGAGAGAGAGAGAGAGAGAGAGAGAGAAAGGAGTGGGAGAGAGGAAGCCAGAGACAGGCTGTTGCAAATGAAGGAGGCATTTCTCGGCATCCCAACCCTTTCCCCAGGTGCAGAAGAAGCAGTGCACGTCTGGTGTTTAAGCTTCTTTTTACACATGCTTCTTCCCTCCTACCCTCATTCCGTGTGATCACGTGTGTCTCTAACCTCTACTTACTTACCAAAATGCATGACAATCTGTTCAAAGGCACACAAGCTAATCCCATTTTAAAATTAGGCAATTGTCAAATTGCTTCAAGCTGCTAAAGAACAATGGTAGACAATCTTCTAGGCTGTTTCTAGACCCTTGGAATCCTACATTTGACCCCAAATCATTCACTTTCTTAAATCATCAAGGAAAAAAAATTAATGGGAAATAGCAAGTTTTAGAGTTGAAATGGAGGCCTCATGTTGCTCGCTGATTTAAGAAATAAGCTTTTGGAAGTTGTTAGAACACAGGTGCACAGGAACCCAGCCGTTCTCCTGCACCTTTTGGCTCCATCCCAAGTCCCATGTCAAGAGGGACCGTGGATGCCTTACAAACGAGGAAGCTTCTGGCAACCGTGAACCATGCCACTGAGGGGAGTTCAGGGTGGCTGTCTCCCGGAGGGCCAGGGCCAGATGCTGTCAGCACAGGTCAATGTAGTAAACATGACTGTTACCCTTCCATAGACAAGGAAAGCAGAGCATCAGAAAAGAGGGGTGCAGTGGTTTCAGACAGACAGACAGACAGAGGAGGAATCAATGCAGGCTAGAGGAATGGAGGTAAGGGTTGGCTCTGCCTAGTGTAGGAGGCAAGGTGGAGACTCTATCTGGAGTTACCAAGATGAAAGGAATATTCTAGATTCTAAACCCGAGACTTCCACCTACAAACCCAGGAGTTAGTGATCGATGGGTGTCTTACCAAGAACCTGATTTGGCTTCTTTATAAGTCATGTTGTTTACAAAACCCTTTTACTCAGAGAATCAGAATTTCAAATATGAGAGTCAATATTCCTAAAGAATGTCCCAGATTTTCCTCATGCCCATGGCGGCTTAGTGACTTCATTTCAATCTCTGATTTCACAAATGAAAAAACAAAAGAGCAAGAGACTTAAGAGACACTGGCCTAAGTTGCTCAAGGCCAAGTCCACCCCCCTGCTGATCAGCTATACTCCTGAAGGACCTAGACCTCCAGCTCCCATGATGCTGTCCTTCTAGCATTCCTGTTTGTGGGGCAGCCAACCTCTCAGTTGGAGAGGACAGATGCTGTGTCACTGGCCTGTTGCAGGTTTCACTGTGAAACCCTTTTGTTTAAGAACAATCTTTTCTTCCTTGGCAGGCTGCCTTCTCTGACACTACAAATAATTCTTTCTTTCAAACAAAGCTAAGCCCTCCTAAGGCTGGCAAAATCCACCCCAATCCCAGTGCCGTTTCCCCTTGGAAGTTTCACGAGGTGTTCAAGCCATTTCCGTCTTGCTGGGTGTTGTGTCTTCCTTGTAGCCCTTGTGATAGAGTCAGCAGGATTGTTTTATGGACAGAATCCTTTTGATTCATTTGTTTTATCCCAAAACTTAAAGAATGTTTATCCTGGCCCCTGGGTAAATTGACAGACTTTTTCTATGACAGTCAGGCTGTGACAACCTGGCTGGTCACAGCTCCTCAATTCTGCGATTCCCAGACCACTATGCACAGCATACCAGCACTCCCAAATTTTCCAGTTAAAGCTCACTCACAAGACAATTTCTCTGTCCTAGTCTGTGGCACCCCCTTTGCTGTTTACCTATGGCCCAGGGACTTTAGAACTTCCCCCAAACCCTACGACGTCACCTTCCATCCTGGTTTGTGGGGTCGCATGGGGAAGGGACTAAGACCTGTTAAAGGTCTTGCCAGAGAAAGCTGGGTGAGTTTCAGGCCTGACTGGCTAGCACCAACAGGCAATCGAAATAGAAGAACCCATAACCCCAGTGAAACCTTAGAAAGACATGTGACATTTGCCTGACAGAAGGAAAGGAGAGCCATTTGTGGTTGACTTGGAGGACGCTCTTACAGCCTAGGACTTATAGCCTAGGTCCACTTGCTTGAGTCAAAGGTAATGCTGAGCAGTGAGCAGACTTTGGCTGCCTGTGTAGCCAGACTGCAAATAAGCATACACACCTATGTGAGTATTTGCATCCTGGCCCTGCAGCCTGGACCAGCTGGCACATGACAATGACCACAGCACTTTTCCCGTGCTGTTTTCCTAAAGGACAAATATGACTCCTGTTTCATTTTATGTCTCGGCATCAATGTTCACAAGAATGTTATGCTTGTTGGTTATTTGTGTTTGTTATCTCTTACATTTTTATGCCAGTTTCATTTCCGAAGTAAAACAATAGGAAGAGACGGCGTAAAAGTCAAGTCTATGGTGAATGAAGGGATTTTCGAAACCTGCACTTATTTTGGCAGCAGTATGAGCATGGAAGAAAGTGACAACAGAAGAAACATCCACAGGGAAGTTTAATATAAAGAATTATTAGCCACAGTTAAAGGGTAGTAGACAAGGGGACTCCAGTCTCCTAGAGCTGAGAGAGAATTCTACAGAAAGGAAAGTTTGGAAAGGCCTCAAACTTCAGAAGGGAAGGTTCAGTGTAGCCTGGAGCTGGGTGGTCAGCAGCAAGCTGAAATCTAATCCCCAGCGCAGAGGAGAGGAGGTGGCCCAGCTGCAGAGTGTAAGGGCATGGTACTGGAATCATGGGCACAAGGGTTCAGCACTGGAAGCCTGCACAGGAAGAGGAGGGAGGAGTCTGGGGACTAATGAAATCATGCATACCTGTGACCCTCTAGACAGCAAGCAGTCGGCACAGGCAGGGTTATAGTTGTCCGGGCAGTTCCAGGCAAGAGGCCTGTAATACCTGTGGTCTCCAGCCTCCATGCCAAGGCCACCAGAGGCCATTGTTTATAAGGCTGGGAGGGTATAGAGTGGACACCTTTAGGGCCAGAGCTAGGGCAGTCTTCCTTTGGTGTCTTCATACCACTGGACCCAGGCAGGTTCAGACCCCAGGTGACTGTATCAAGCCCCTGTGGCCTGCACTGGCCCTGTACAAAGCCTTTATGGAGAAAGCTCTCATTTCATTTGCTTTAGAAGCAACACTGGGGAATTCTGTCTGCTAGATCAGGACAGAGATGGCTTTGACACTTCAAGGAAAGGAGTCCATAACTGCCACTGCCCTGGTTAGTTAGGATATCTGCTGGATATTTGCCCCATAAATACCATTCTCTCTAGCTTCCATTCTTTTCTTCAAATAGTTCTGTAATAGTTTAGAAATGATTATTTTTGCGTGGTCTCCAAATTGACTGCCTATAATTATTTCATTACTTAAAATTTAAACACAAAAAAAATGTGTGTGTGTGGTGTTCTGGACATTGAACCCAGGCTTCACAATATGTTAGGTGAGCACTCTCCCACTGAGCTACGTCACCAGCCCTATACATTTAACATGATTATGAATAATTCATACATACTATTCAAGGACTTTGTGCACACACTACCATCGTCAAACTGGCTTTTCATCACAAGTCATTGCCCCGTATGATGCCCTGATCAGTGCTCTGGCCATTTTGGGATTCTTAGGATCTTCAACCTGCCCAGAGGCTCTGAGCTAGGGGCCTTTGCTATTACTCGACCTAGAATCCCCTCTATGCATTCATCTCCAGATGATTCTTCCTGGAAGGCTCTTCTCAAATACAATACAAGCAAAGGAAACATGTTTCCTACTACCCCATCCTACACAATCACTGTCTCTCCCTCAGTCTGCACGTCAATCTTCAGCATTGATGGGTCTGTGACGTGTTCAAATACCTCCCATGCAACAGGACATGAAACAGGGGTCTGGTTCTGTTCCTGTTATTAAACGTGGAGGGTCACAACCTGTGCCCCACGTCAGATCTAGCCATGCACCCTCAATAACCTAACTAAAAGAGCAAAATGGGAAGTAGAAAGCAGAAAGAGTATTCAGCGTGGCCACCCTGAGAAAAGACAAAGAATTCCAGAAAACCTCCTATGTCTGTCATCTCCGTCCTGAAGAAAGAGCAAAGTTGAAATAGAGAGCCAACGATGTACACAGTCAAGCACTCCTGGTTAGGGTGTGGTCCTGCCCACCACTGACCCATCCTTATCTGGGCTCCAGTATCCCTCTATAGGGTGATCTGACAAGTCGGTAGAACTGTCCAAAATCTTTGGGAGACAAGTTTCCCCTGTAGCTGGTACCTTTCCCTTCTCCCAGAGTAAGATTCTTGAAGAAATTCCCATTTCCTTGGGGTCTGTTATGTCGACAGTCTGAGAGTCAGATCAAAGGACATGAGTGTCTGTATAGAGCATCTTCCTTTGTGCCCGGTGCATAACACCCTATGCTGTGTCCTCAGGATCTGTGTCTATGCCTTGGAGGGAAGCACCACATGCTGATTCCTGGGCCTGCTCCAAGCTTGGTTGGATAGAACCTACATGGTCATGTCTGAAGCTGTCCACAGGGAGAAATGAATGAAGGACCTCAGGAATAAAGAGCCAGGGACATGGCCCCAATGGCTATGCTGATGCCTATAGAAAACACAGGGAAAGGGATGGTGGTATCAGCCACCTGTGAGAGTCCTTGCCATAGAGAACAGAACATCTTGCCCCATCTGGGTCACATTCTGCCATCTCTATTTGAGTATAACATGGAACATCGAGGGGATCCCTATGGAGACTAGCCTTGCCAGACCAACAGCCCAGTTCCTGAATTCCAATGCCCACCCTCCCACCGGCTCCTCAACCCTCAAAACCCCACCTGGCCTTTCAAGTGCTTCCCTTGCTCCCCACCTACTATTTACCGTTTGCTCCAATATAGTTCTATCTCAAAATCACTGCAGGTGATCTCAAAGCATTGTAGGAAAGTGCTATTTGGGTCTAGCTAAAATCCATATACTGGAAATACAATCCAATGTGATGGTTTGAGGTGGCGGGGACTGTGAGAAGGAACTAGGTTGTGAGGGTGGGGCCCTCACCATCAGTATTAGTGCCATTTTTGAAAGAGGCCCCAGGGCAAACCTGGCCTTCCTCTTTTCATCTATAACCAGGAACATCACACTGCCAGTGCTCTGCCATCAAGATCTCAGCCTCTAGAACTGTGAGCAGTAACGTTCTGAGATCCTGCAGCCCTCTTAACTGCTGTCCCGGGCTGAGATGGGCCATGAGGAAGAAATAAATAAATAGGCAGCACGCTGTCTCATGAAGTATCGAAAGCCACAAAAGCTGCCGGGGTCACTGCTGCTCTAACCTCGAGTCTTGGGGTTTGTTTCTGATCTGCAGGCACCACAGGACGTGACTACAGCAAGACCTCCCAGCGGGCTAGAAGACAGAACACTAGTCAGACAAGCTGGGGGAATCATCCAACAGCCAAGAACATAACCTCCCCTGGGCCAAGTCTCCTGGCCTCCTCTCCTCAACCACCGCAGGCTCTGGCTGATGGGAGTTTGGAAGATATTCTTGTTTTACAGTCCAAAACATACGAAAGAAAAGAAAGAAAGAAAAAAAAGAAAGAAAGAAAAAGGCACAGAACTGACTCGGTGGCTTGCTTTTTTTCCGAGAGATTCCTCTCTAAAAGCTTACATGTGTTCCATTTTATTGTTTCACTTGCAAAATAGGGAATTTGAACCTATGGAATTATTATAATTGTACATAAAGAAACCTCAAGCCAGGGAGTGATTCCTTTACACATATTAAACTAATTTACTCATGAAAGGTCCTGACCAATGGGCTTCCAGTGTGGCCCAGAGAAAAATTGATTTTTCCCACTTCAATTTCCCTCTCATTATTCCTCTGCTTTCTTCTAAGAAAACATGTCCTGAAGATATCAATGTTATCTCTAAAATTTTAGTCGCGGAGCATACTGAGCTCTGCTGTGCTTGTTTCCAACTTTCCTGAAGCGTTATAAAGACGTGACACGGCAGACTCACAAAACTGTGGCTCGAACAAAACGTGGTCTGAATTAAGCCTCAAGTTACCCAGTGTACCACAAGTCAACTCTAGTGTAGGCTTCGGGATGTTACGGAATTTTAGAACTGTGAGATGAATGCCAGAGGGGCTCCTGGAAGCATCAGGCTCAGCCCCTTCATCTCATTCAAAGGCCATCAAATCATTCTGGAGAAATGAAGACTGGCCCTGCCCTGTGTCTACATCCTGCAGGTGTGAGGTTGGGTTCTGGGTCTAGAGCTGTTCCTGGGCTTTAGCCTGGCCTGTGCGGAATATACATGCAAGGAGTTGTGTGGCCAGGGAATGAGTTGGCCTGACAGAGAGCTGAAAGTCTTCTGGATCCTGGGTGCAGCTGAACGGCCAAGAAAGTTGGATGAGGTCTACCTGTTCTAACTTTAGGAGACACTTGGCAGCCAGTGCTTACGGTGAAGCTTCATGGGAAATGACTTCTCCCTGCCTGTGCCTGAAAATCCATGTGGTCCATCTCTATATAACGGCCATCCTGAGAACACACACATATACATACATACACTCACTCAGCCTCTCTCCAAGGTTTGCTTCCTGGCCACCTGCAGTTGCTTGGGGGTAGGAACGGTGGTAATAGTACCATGGGGTTTGTTAATACAGACATCAGAAGATTGGTGACACATTTCATATTTTGATAACTTTGCCCAGAGGGAGGAACGTTGTGGTCAATAGACTAAGAGTGAGAAGTTAATGGCAGCAACCAGGTAAAAGAGACTGAAATGAAATCAGGATTCCACATCTTCTGGTCTGTTCCCTCAATCGTATAGCCAAGTAGCTGCTGGCCTTTAACACAAATTGCTAAATGGTCTTATTAATAAAAAACCCAGAGCCATATATTGGGGTGAAAGCTGAAAGATCAAAGAAACAGAACAAGCCAACCACGTTCTTACCTCTACGAAATCCTTAGCCTCAAGAGAGAGACTTCCTGTTTACTCATGCCTTATACACCCTTCTGGGCCCTGCCATCTTCCTTCCTAGTGCTGGGATTAAAGGCGTGTGCTACCACTGCCTGACCTCTACGTTTAATATAGTGGCTGGCTTTGTCCTCTGACCCCCAGGCAAGCTTTATTGGGGTACACAATATATTACCACCGTGGCCCCAGAGGTCTCTGGCTGTTTCTTTTTGCAGTACAGAAACAATGAAGTCATAGACCTTCAGAACCACAGTGCCTCCTCAACAACTCTGTGAAAGCATGCAGGGGCGTGAAGGAGCTAAACCGAGGCTGGGTCTATGGGAGACACTGAGGAGAGGAGAGCTGATGCCCCTGAGGTCACTGGAGTCTGCTGTGGATAAAAGGCCGCAGTGCCCAGCTGGAAATGCCCTGCTCTGGCTGTCACGAGGTGGGCACGACATCCTGCCTTTTTGGAGCCCTTGACATTATATTGGGCAATGAAAATCCAGAAGCCTAAGTTCACAGAGCTCCTAGGGGCGGAATCTGATCATCGGCTAGATGCCCAGCATGTGAGTGGATGACCTGCCTTTCTCTCCTCTCAGCAGGAATGGATTTGTAATTCTCCCTGAGAAAATTCTCTATCGGAGGGAGGGAATGCACTACTGCTGTCAGTTTGGGGGCAGTGTTATTATTCTGCCTTTCCCCTGTCTTCCTTGGGTTCACACCCTGAGCTAGAAACAGGCCCAGCACTCATCCTTCTAGAGTGCTAGACAGGTACAGTCTCACTCCTCCTTTACAAATCTCCTTGATCATGGCTCCCACGAGACAGAAGCAGGAGAGAACTGCCATCGCTCCACACCAGGATGTTTTTCCATCCTCTTTTCTGTGTCGTCTAATTCATCAACGATGGGTGTGTCGTATTTCATAGTCAGATTTTTCAGAACTGCTGCTATGTTTTGACAAAGTCATTTCCTGGGTGATTGCACTGTCAGGAGTTAGTCTAGGTCTTTGGATAGAACAGTTAGTTAACAGAAGTGATTAAAACCCCTGAGTATTCAGAGGCAAACATTGTCTCAGTGTGGAATTTATGATTTAACAATAGAAAAAATGATCCCCTTTGGCTTCCTACAGTTTAGAGAGTGAATTCCGTTTTGTTTGACATTTCACTGGTAGTTATATAATTCTTGCATTCACCATCATCTGACGCCCATTCATCTAATTAGTGGCTAATCAGCCCCCTTCAATGCTGCTCCACATGTCTTTTAAATTCAACATGCAACTGGAACTCTTACTTTTGTGATCCTGTCCACATTCTCTTATAATATATATGTAAATTTTGGTTTTTCAAGACAGGGTTTCTCTGTGTAGCTTTACGCCTTTCCTGGATCTCGCTCTGTAGCCCAGGCTGGCCTCGAACTCACAAAGATCTGCCTGGCTCTGCCTCCCAAGTGCTAGGATTAAAGGCATGCGCCGCCGCCACCGCCGCCGCCGCCACCACCACCGCCCGGCTCTCTTATAATATTTAAGATAAGCCATTTGCATTTATTGATAAAGTGGATTTGCCTGAACTTGGACCCTATATCATTCAGGATGCAATCAGAGAAACAAAATGGTAGCAGCTACGTTCTAATAATATTTGCTATAATGATATTTATTGTGAGGAGTTGGCAGGTACAAATGGGTAGGCTACCTCTCAAGGTAAAAGCTTTACACGAGAGCTTCCTTAAAGGCCCAATGGAAGCTGCTGTCCATGGTGGATGGGAAGTGCTTTTGGAATGGGGGAGTGGCTTACCTGTGCACTGCATTAGCTCTGTGAATTGAGGCCAGGCTTGCACTACCATTGAGTACCACCTCCCTAACTAATGTTATACAGGGGTAGGGGCTTCGATCTCATCTCCCACACCCCTAACTGCAATATCCAGATCAGTAAGATTACCCCATAGTACACCCCATCTTGCACAGACACATAAAACCAGTCTTCCGTTTTCATGTTCTCTTATTTGAAACATCCTGTCGTCCGTTCTCCTAAGGAATTGTTTCTGACCAGGTTTCACATATTGTAGACTGGCCTTGAACTTGCTGTGTTATGGAGGTCTGACCCTCCTGCCTCCAAAAGCATGCACCACCATACAGTCTCAGGGATGAACCCAGAGCGTTGTGTGTGCCAGACAAGCACTCTATCAACTGAGCTACGTCCCCTTCCCTTGTTTTGTTTATGGATGGGTCTCACCATGTGGCCTTGGCTGGCTTTGAACTCGCTATGTAGTCCATGGTGGTCTCAAACTCACATCTTCTAGCCTCAGCCCCCGCAGTGCTGGGATTATAGGTGTGCACCATCACACCCAGCTCATGATTTTCATTTTCTGTTATATTTTAACAGGCAGTTTTTCTTCAGATAATTTACCTTCAGTGTTAGACCTCACACTCGCACAGAAGGCTACTTCTTGAGACACTATGAACAAGTAGTTGAATACCGTGAGCAATTTGGAGCACAAGCTGTGTCCTCTGCCCCTGGTTACCTTCCTCTGCTCTATGCCCCAACTCTAGTCTGTGTCAGCATTGACTCTGTGCCATTATGCTCAATGTGATCTTACTGTATTTTTTTTCATCTCTGATACATTTTGATAATTAGCTGTTGCTAAGGAGCTAATCCAAAAGCTTTACTTCAAGTGAAGTAAACCTCAGGCTCACTTTCCCTCCTTGGGCTGTCATTTCTTAATAGCTGGGAAGACCCCTTTGCATTTTTCTAGAAATTTTTATATGTATGTGTCAGTGTGAGCACACAGTCACGCACGCACGCGCACACACTCACACAGGTACCCTCAGCCTCCACAAGAGGGTCAGATCCCCTATGAATGGAGTCCTGGTGGTGGTGAGCTGCCTGATGTAGGAGCTGGGAAGGGAACTTGGTCCTCCAAAGAGCAGCAATCACTGGCAGCCTCTGAGCCTTCTCTCTAGACCCCACTTCACATTTTTTACATTCCTGAGCCTTCACAGGCTTCTATGTCATCCTCAGAGTTAAAGCAGTCAGTGTCCATCACAGGCTACTAAGCCCCAGGTCATCTCTTGGTATCCACCCTTGTTCTGATAGCTGAAAGGTGAACTGGCCGGATGTGAAGTCATTGGTCCCCGCATCTCCCTTAAGCATCATTTCTTCTGATCCTTCACAGTCCTCTTGTGTTAAAAGGTTTTGGGGCAGGGGGAACCTTCAGACAAATTGTTTTTATTCACCCTGATGGTGGTGTTTGAGCTAGGTTCCCTCTTTATTTTTAAAATTGTCTAGTTCATTAGTGTTTATCTCAAAGTTGACAGTACCACATCGACTTCCTTCACAAAAGGTGGAGACTTTCAATATGTAGATGAAATCTTTTGTCTCAGAAAAAAAATAGCTTTATATCTTTTCCCTTTCTAACTTTAAATACTTCTATTGCCATGGTTTCCTGTATCTCTAGGGACTCAAATATGTAGTGCCTATTCAAATATGTAGCTCTTCTAGGCTCTACGGCCATCTTTTTCTTCAGCACCTTTTAATCTCGCGCTTCCACCACCTTCTCCCCATCTGGTGTTTCTCAGCCCTGGCGCTCAGCAGATTTGCTGGCTGTCTAGGGCAGTGGTTCTCGGCCTTCCTAATGCTGTGGCCTTTTAATAAAGTTCATGTTGTAGTGATCCCCAGCCGTAAAATTATTTCCGTTGCTACTTCATAACTGTAATTTTGCTGTTGTTACGAATCATAATGTAAATATCTGACATGCAGAAGGTCTCAGGCAACCCCTGTGAAAGGGTCATCTGACCCACAAAGGGGTCGGGACCCACAGGTTGAGAACTGCTGGTCTCGATCCTCTGCTTCACGTTTGAGCTGTTTTCCCGCTTCTCTGCTCCCGCTCCTGCTGTGAAGCCACGCTGCACACAATGTCCGGTCGGCTCTGGGTGTCTTCCCTCCAGCCTGTGTTTCTGAGTGATGGCTTTCCTCTCAGTCAACCTTTTCTATGTGTTGTGTACTGTTGTCGGGTTTAAATGGGAAACAATGCTGAATATTTTTCACTTGCTTCAAACCACATGATTTTTATGCTAAGTGATGGAGTGTCAAGTTTCTCATAGTCTTTCGTTTGTTTGTTTTTTATTCTTTTGCTTTTTTTTCCCCCTGTTTTCCATTTGTTTGTTTAAGACAGGTTTTGCATGCCAGGCTGGCCTGGAACTCACTATGCAGCTCACACTGTCTTCAAACTCTCTCTGCACCTGCCCCAGCTTCCTGAGCACCGGTGTTCCAGGCTCGGTTACTCTTGACTGCTCACATTACTGCTGCGTCTCCTTTTTGACTGCTCAGCATTGAGCTGGTTAGATCACCTTCCATCCTGTGTATAGAATTTTCCAGAACTCGGGAGGAACCCAGTGTGTGAGGATCTTAAATGAAGTTCAACCTGAAAGGCTCAGTAGCTTTCTGATGCCACTGCATTCTTCCAGGCAGTCTCTGGGAGTCCCTCTTCAGGTATTATCCTTTTCTGGGGCCTCAAGTGGTTCTGACACAGTCCCTGCGCTGCCCACTTTCCAGACCACCATTGCCACAGGTGCAGCTGGAGATTTTCTCCTGGGGATGATTCGCCTGCCACCTTCAGAGAGTGCACTTTGTGGGTCTGTTCTCAGGCCACCTCCTGGCCATCTCCCTTTCCCAGCCTGTTCCCCTTTCCTTACACATACCAGCCTCCCTGCTTGATTCAGGGACTCGGGCAGACTTTCAGAGATCTCTGACGTGTGTGGAGATCGCAGCTGTCCCTTCTTCCTGTTGCTTCTGTAGAGTCCCAGAAGGAGAAGTCAGAGTGCTGGCTTACCCTCGGGGCTCATGTGGGAAACTTCTTAAGGACTTTATGATGCACTAAAGTTTCTTCATTCATGTCATACCTTATGTAACGCTCCACCAGTGTTCAAATCTGAATCTCCTTGTCTGGAGAATAGTTTGGAGATGTTTTCATCATGTCTTGTAAGTAGGGTCTACCCAGGAAGCCATTCCTGTACAAGGTCAAGAGGGTAACGACAGTAAGCCATGATTACATATTAAAAAAATGCCATGATTCTCAGCCTGAACAGTGGAGGTCAGCTGTACACATAGTTCTTCTGCCTTTGTTCCATTCCACTTATCTTTTTAGAGTGTATTTGATCCATTAAATTCAGCTCAGGACCGACTAGGATCTGGGACCCTCTCTTTGGAAAGCTCTCATCTAGACAAGTTCATTCTCAGTCTATCCGACCTGTTTTGTAATCTTCTTTGTCAGTTACAGTGTGAGTAGTGACCGTCCATGGCCAGGTCTCCATCTTTTCTTTGCCTAAGACCGATGCTCATCCCCATCCTTGAAAACTTCTAGCTGATGTCCTTGGCCGTCATCGACAACAGTCCAAGGCAGCAAATTGAACCACATCTGCAGACTGAGCGGAGGGGTTGAAAAGAGGAGATTGTAAGGGAGAACAATAAAGCCAAGATTGAAAGGCTCTGCCGACGGAGAACAAAGGCTCGACCCAGGTTGTGTTTTCCTTCGGTCTGTGCAATCACCACTGACTTCAGCAGCAACACCCAGATGTGGCTGTGAGAAGACATCCGGCTGCAGTTCACGAACCAGCTCCCTCCACAGATGTGACCTGGAGCTAAGCCTCCAAGGAGAACAGTGCTGCTTCCGAGGGAGACATTTGACACAGAGTTGCTGGTCACCAGCTTCTGCCAGTGACTCAGCAGGAGCAAGGGACAGTGCTGAAGAAACGGAATGGCGGTTTAATGACTATAGTCCCAAACTCCACGTGGCATCCATTCACCCATTTACCCATTCATTTGGAAATTAGTTTGCCCTTGCTTTAAAATGCAATTTCAGTATTATATTCCCAGAGACAGGATCCGAGACTAGTTACACATTGTATGCATGCGATCCGTATTTTGTTGAATAAGTGAGTAAAATAACTCAACAGATTATTGTAAGATTCATATGTGAGGCACAGGCATTTTAAATAAATCTATCTCCGGACACGAGGATGTGGGCATTCGAGGCAATCCTATTAACAGCAGAGTGCAGAAAGAAGGGCCCTTTGTTTGCTTGTGTAGGTGCCAGGGCCATGGCTCACTTTTCTTCCTTGTACCTTCAGTTAAAAAGAATCTGCTACTGTTCCCAAAATTTATATGGGGATGCAGGTCATTTCTGAGAACTGTTTTTAAATACAAGTGTAATTTTTTTCAAATTACTTTTTAAATTGTGTGTGTGTGTGTGTGTGTGTGTGTGTGTGTGTGTGTGTATCTGCATGTAAATTCGGGTGTCTGAAGACACCAGAGGCTCCCCCATAGCTGCAGGTGCAGGTGGGGGAGAACCATCCATCCACTATGAGAAAGGCATGCTTGCTAACTGCTAAACCATTTCTCCAGCCCCTATTTCTGATATTTTCACCGTGTGTCAAACTTTAAAATGTTTTTAATTACGTTTAAAAATAGTGTGTGTGTGTGTGTGTGTGTGTGTGTGTGTGTGTGTGTGTGTGTGAATGCCATGGAACACTGTGGAAATCAGAGCACAACTAACAGGGGTTGTCCCTCTGCATCCATCATGTGTCCCAGGCACTGGACTTGTGTCTTTAGTCTGGTGTTAAGTGCCTTTCCCATGTGAAGCATCTCACTGGACCCCTAATATGTCAAACTCTCTATTGGACCCCTTCATTTCTGAGTCCAGTTGGCCTATCCATTCCCAGGTAACTTGAACTTGTCTCCTCCCTTCATTCGCTCTTTCCTTATAATTCCTCCTCACTAATAGCTTCCCACTCACGTTTGTCTCCCGGTTGAGTTAATTCCGTTTTTCTGTTGTTTTTTTTTTTCCTTCGGATATTTACCGTTCCCTTCTTCTCCACGGCTGTAACCTCTAAATTTTACAGATATGCAAGCTGTGATGGTTTGGCTCCATTGCCAAGTTAACTGAATTAGAAATCCCGTAGGAGCCACAGCTCGGGGTGTGTCTTTGGCATTGTTTTCAGAGATATTTAAGTTTTGAGGAAAATTCTATTCTAAACATGGGCAGCGGCATCCCATGGCCTGGTGTCCCAGACTCATTAACAACGAGTCAGAGGAGTCAACCCTCTCAGCACTGGTATCCTTACTCTCTCTGCTTCAAAGCTGTAGACACGATAGAACCAGCTACCTCACCCTCCCATCACCAGGAATCCCCGCCATGATGGACCGTATCACCTTCAACCGTGAGCCCCATTAACGTACTTCCTGTTGGCAATTTGGTCACAGCAGTGAAAGCAGCAGCTAATCCACAGCTGAGGGTTAGAGAGCCCCACTGTCCTTCATTTTGCACACACTTGGGTTCAGGTTGATCAAAGCTGAGGCTCTTTCCACAAGAGGAAAGTGTGGTGATATTGTGCCCCCCAAAATATTGTGCACCCTAATAAACTTATCTGGGGTCAGAGAACAGAACAGCCACTAGATACAGAGGCCAGAAAATGTTGGCACTCACACCTTTAATCCTGGCATTCCTAAGGCAGAGATCTATCCAGATCTCTGCGAGTTCAAAGCCACACTGGAAACAGCCAGGCATGGTGACTCACACCTTTAATCCCAGGAAGTGATGGCAGGAAGCAGAAAGGTATATAAGGAGTGAGGACCAGGAACTAGAGCCTGGTTACACTTTTAGCAGCAGTTCAGCTGAGATCCATTCGGATATGAGGACTCAGAGGCTTCCAGTCTGAGGAAACAGGATCAGCTGAGGAATTGGCGAGGTGAGGAAGCTGTGGCTTGTTCTGCTTCTCTGATCTTCCAGCGTTCACCCCAATACCTGGCCCCGGGTTTGGTTTTATTAATAAGACCTTCTAAGATTCGTGTCACAGGCAAGCCAGAGTGTGTGCAAGGATTCACCTTTCTCAGGGGACTCGGGTTCCCGAGCGTGGGGACCCCACGAGGATGGAACCTCACTGGGGGAAACAAACAAATCCCAGCTCTGTGCTTGTCCAAGTGGGACACGGTTTCCACCTAACCACCAGCAGACGCTCGCCATGGGAGAAAGCCTTCTGGTGGCATTTTCTCCTTCTGTCTCTGAGACACCTCCTTTCACCCTTGGAGCACTCCAGAGGGCTCTGCAACCATCCAGACGGAGCGAAGACGACATGACTTGGGCAGGTTTTTTTTTTTTTTTTTTTTTTTTGCTTCTGGACTCGCCCTGGACCTGTGGAGCCCACATTCCTCCCACTTCCATCTGCTGCAGAGCTGAGGAAGGCCCTCGGGGGCCTGGCATCTCCATTTGGCATCTCTCGTATGCACTCCAGGGTCTCACAGCTCTCAGGAGACAGATTTATCTCTCTCAGTGTTGAAAAGGGAGGCAAAAGTCTAGGGCCTACACACTGTGGCCAGAGCATAT
>CABHPP010102668.1:4179-14857 GCA_902168425.1 Peromyscus attwateri
TAAATAAATAAATAAATAAATAAATAAATAAAATTAAAAAAGATTTTCATCATTACCTAAACCCTTTTTCTATTTCCAGTTTTCATCTATGTGTGTATGTGTGATGTGCATGTTTTGTATGTATGTAGGATCATGTGGACACCCAAGGTTGATGAGAGAATCACCATCCATTGCTCTTTTTCCCTTATTCACTGCGGCAGACTTTCTCAATCAAACCCAGAGCTCTCCAACATGCTTGGTCTTTGTGGCCAGTTGGCTCTGTGGACTGTCTGTCTTTGTACCCTGGGACTGGAGTTACAGGTTTCACCAGGTATTGTACTTGGGTTTCTAAGGGTCTGAACTCTGGTCCTCAGGCCTGGGTAGGTGCTTTAACTGCTGAGCTATGGCACCACTCCCAATCACCTAAACTGATAAGAGTAAGCACGGATTATTAATGCAATGGATTTAAATAAAAAAGAAAAAAACAGTAATTTTCAGAAACAGAACAGGCTGAAAGTGTGTCATGTGTAGTGACATAGTTAGTCTCTCATTACTTCTGGCTACTACACTACCCTCTTTCATTTCTGACTTCAGAGCTACATGAAGCCATTGGCTGTTAAAGTGAACTTATTTAAAACGTGTATGCATCTGCCTTTTTTTTTATATCTGTCTGCTGATTGATATATAGACACACCCCAGACAATCTCTGCCATACATTCTGTATTTCAAATAGGATTTATTCAGTCTTAATTCATAAAAATTCTCTGAATCCCTAGTATGAAACAAATACCATGTGAGTTCTTTTAAATGGAATGATTAACAACCACATAGGTAACTTAGAGTCTAGACTACAGGTTTCAGCCTTCTAAACTCATAATTCATAAAAGACATCATCTACATCATGACCATGCTCTGTCTCTGTCTCTCTATCTCTCCCTATCTCTATCTCTGTCTGTTAGCCACTCCCCCAATGTATGTGTATGTGTGCACATGCATTTGGTCAGAAACAACGCCCCCTGCTCCCAGAAGACCTATGTTTACTACAGTATTTGCTCTCTGATATACTATGTTTTATTCAAATAGTCTAGAAATGGCAGCAGTGTCCAACCAACTGATCCCATGATCGTTTAAGAAGCCGTGAGATTCAGTCTGAAAGATGAGCCTCTAGGCTGATTGCTCAAACCTCTACAGTGAGAGGTTGGACTTCAAGACAAGTCTCGTTATTGGACATATGCTAAAAGCTACTTTATATTTGTTCATAAATTGCAGAGGGCAATTGCTTAATGCAGAAGCCTGCTTTGAGGCAGAGTGCCCTCAGTGTAGACGTAACGAAAGGCCAAGTACACAAGGGAAAACTTCCCAGGGATAAAAGCAAATCTATCTTATTAATTCCTGGTTACTCTCCCTTTCCTATGCATTCACTTACCAATTTCTTCCTGTATAACTACCCCTAAATATCTCATTACATGAAATTATGTTTCCTGTCTGCCCTTCTCACTGACTTGGACTCCTTTTTCACTTGTGAGTCTTTGGAGTCAAGTAAATTTCTGGTGCGAAGTTGCCATTGAATGGAGGCCCAAGGAATTAATGAATGAATGTGTAACTAAGCAACCACATGCTTTGAAATTTGTTCTCCAGTCCTAGGTCCAAAAGGACAAACAAAAGTAAAAACGAGGTTATTATTTTCTTTTAATGACGCTGAAACATTAATAGGTTTTCTTCTTATTTTGGAAATAAGATCTTTAAGAAAACCTTAGGTGATTCTAAGTGGGAAAGCATTCAGAATTTTGGTAAATCACATGTATGAGTCTAGAGGAAATACTGATGGCTGGAAACAAAGTGTTTGCTTTTCTTATTTGTCAGCTCCCCACATCACCACTGTGGGTTTAGGGACTGCATTTTTTAACTTCACATATCTGCATCTACATCTAGAAAAGAGAAAGTTTTCTTCTTTCTGAATTTGGGAAATGTCAAAAGCAGTCTAGACCCACACCTAAACCACAAACTCCTAGTCTCAATAGTGTCTCCCCTAGTCACCAATTTACACACTGTTTTAAAAGGTTATTTTCCCCTGCCATCATTCATGTTAATTGTGAGACCATGATTTCCTGGTCTGGAATGTGAGTCTCTGATTCCCTCATAACCACACACAGATATAGAACATTGATGCCTATGGGCTGCCTGACCATTTAAACCTGGAAATTACTATAACGGGGATTTTTCAGAAAACAGGAAGCTGGGTCTGCACTGAAGAGATGGAGGAAAAAGAAGGATTTGATGGCTCTAAGAAACTAAATGAGATTTGCTATTCAGAAACAATCTGGGACTCTGGCAATTAGAGATGAGGGGAGAGCCAGACTGAAAAACGGAGATGTCTCCACATGGTTTGGGGGGATCCATTAGTACAGGGGGAGCCAGAAGGTTCATTAGAGAAAAGACATCAGATCATGAAGGGGAATGTCTTTCTCATGCAACATTTCCTACTGTTTCTCTGAGGGGGAAATCCCAGAGCATTAATATGTTTATACACATATACATCACACACACAGGCACACATACACACATATACACACACACACACACACACAGACACACACACATATGCACACACATAGACAAAGAGACAGAAAGAGAGAGAGAGAGAGAGATTGAGAGAGAGAGAGAGAGAGAGAGAACCAATCTACTGTTTTTGGTAAGTCTGGATGTTACAATTGTTGGGTCCAATGTACATTTTCAGAGGCATTCATACATTGCTAAGCGTTCACTGAGCAAATAACGAACAAAGGACTGCAGAACTGAAGAAAGCATGTTTTCCACATGTGCTGCTCTGGTTTTGCCACAGCTTTAGTAGGAGCCAAGTTTGGGGATAGGCTGAGTGAGAGACGACACAAACCAGGTAAATCATCTGAAGAAAGAGTTACAGACTTGACCTAAGTCTAGTCTTAGAACTAGGCAAGGAAATAACCCTCAGTGGCCTGTAGTAAGAGCCTTGTACCCCGTCTTTTAAGATCATTTACTAGAATGAATGTGAGGTCTGACCTGTCAGCCTAGCTGGAAGTCAGTGGTACCAACTTTTATTCATGTTCATAAACACAATTAGCATTGTGATTTCAAGGCTCACAATGAAACAGCGATGAACGAGAGGCCCGGGGGAGCTGTAAAGTCACAGACTCTGGTATGTATTGTAGATTTATTCAAAAGTCACAACAGTGCCCATGGAGAAATGCAGTACCAATGATATGGTAGTGCTGGCCGTCATTTCAGGGTTTTCTTTGATTCAGTATCTTTCCTATGTGAAACCCAAAAGGAGAGCTTTCTATAAATTTTCTTTTTCCCACCATAACATCAGAATCGTTACTATTAAATAAGAACCAAATGTTGTAAAACTTCAGAATGGTTATGACGCCAGCATTTTCTTAAAAGAAAGAACAAGATGGCCACCATTGTGACCCAAGTGGTTTGGAGTTAGGAAGCTGAGCTGGGAGATGCTATGGGCTACAAGTTTTGAACTGTTGTCAACTCCAAGGGCCACAAATACCAGTTAGATGGATTTTCATATCTTTTACTCCAAACATCATCTTCTCTTTTTAATTTAGTACCCAAAGTTTATTTTAGGCCCTTTAAGCTCTGTTAAAACAAAACACATCCAACTGATTTTAAACAGCTTTGAGAACTGTTTAGGCAATCTGGAATTCATAGGAGTTTCTGCTATGGTCCCTCCTATATTACATAAAATGGTCATTTCTCCCATTGCAGTAGAAGAAAAGAATGTTATTATTGAGAAGTTGGAATTTTGGGTTTTAAGCATGATCCAACACAAACGGTTGTGGTTTGGGGAAACTTAACTTCTTCTAAACTCGACATCCTGAACTGGAATTAATTGCTCATTAGAGGCAGAAAGGGTTCTTTTTTCACTTGAATATAAGTGTAGCATAGAGAGCTTTCTTTCTTTTTTTTTTTTAACATATTATGGAAAAATAATGTGGTTCTGAACTTTCATTTTTCTGCTTTTTTTTTTTTTTTTGCTATTTAGGTTTGGGTTAGAGCCAGAGATGGCTAACTTATTTGATTACAACATAAAAAGAGTGATTTCATTTAGACTTTTAAAGGGAACTGAGAAAACAATACCAAACTTGGGTTTTGGTTCAGTCCTATTAGGCTCACAAGCAAATGAAGAGTGATGAGGAGTTGTTCAGCAGAGGAAGAGAAGCAGTTTTGACAGTGTTTAAATATGAATACTCAAGACAGAGGAAACATGAACTCCCTCTCTCCCTCTCTTTCTCTCTCTGCACACATAAAAAAATATTTACAAAGCTGCCAGGGTTTGGGGCTCTCCTTTTCTCCTCTTTGCTCTGGGAGTGAGCCCCCACTGGAAAGCCAGCTCTGTTAATCATTGTGTGATAATGGTGCCCTCTTAGAAGTTTGGTTTTCTTGTTTGTACAATAGGGTTAAGGATGTCTATGTCACAACATTTTTGTGTCATACAAGACAGGGTTGAGGTGGCATGAATAAACGATGTCATTGTTATCAATAATCTGGTATTGTATAACTTACTGAGCAAGTCAGAAGCATTTACTTCCTTTGTATTTCGCCTTCACTCTTAGTGGAGTGGTTGCAGTTGGTATTTCTTTGCTCTGGGTTTTTAGCAGAGCTGAAAGCAGAAGCTACTTGAAGTCAACTTTCTGCTACGTCTTTGATTTCCCCTAAGCTCATTAAAGAGATTAGGGGTGCCCCAGGGTCAAAGATGAAAGGAGTGGTCCTTAGAAAGAAAAGTGTATGTGTGGGAGCGAGGGAAACAGATATTGACCTTTGGAGCAATGGAATTTGCCAAAAAAGTGCCTGATGGCCAAGCTGACAGTCACCTCCCGAAGTCACCATGGGTCTCTCAGTGGTAGCACAGTGAGTGGGGCTGGAAGGCCTCCCACGATGCAGGGTGCATTGTACAATGACCCAGAACTCCAGAATGAGCAGAGCTTAAGGAGAATAGATAAGCTGTCTAGCAGTGGAATGGTTTCTAAGCACCTTGGCGTGTAAGCTATTGAAAACACTTATCGAACACTTCCTCCATGCTAGACACCATTCCGAGTGCTTTTCATGCAATCACATACTTGTTACCATACTTATATGAAACAGTACTAGCAGATTATTAAAGGAGACAGAGAAGCAGAAAAGGACCCACATTTTCCCAGTTAGTAATTGGTACAACCTGGAGGCAAACTTGGGCAATCACTTAGGATCCTCATCTAACAAAATGTAATGAAATGCTCTGCTTGCCTGCTATGGTTCAAATAAACAGTGCTCAAGCTACCTTCACCATTTCTGCATTAGAAAGGCATGATGAGTGGACAGAGTGGCTCAGGGTATCTGCCTTCCAGGCCAGATGGTCCTCCCGGGCTGATGAGTCATGGCCTGCTTTGCAATGACTGGTGCCATGGGCCCCAGAAGGCAGATTTAGAAACAAAAGGCTTCCTTTTGAGGGTGGGAGGACCAGTTTGCTGAAGAAATCAGCTCCATTTTCAGAATCAGATCACTGGTCACAGGAAGCCAGTCAGACAGGGCCCCATGACAAAACTGAGGACCCATGTAAAAAGAGAAGAGCTGGAGGATGCACAGGCTGGTGGTGGGGGTGACGACACACAGCAGAGAACAGATCCAGTAGTTCAGTTGTGGGAGTAGTCTGCACCGGTCTCTTGAGCTCAGACTTGAGGGGTTGGAACAGACTTCCGGGAGCAAACACTGAGAAAATGGTAACTTCTGGGGGTGGGGGAGGGATGGGGCAGAGGTAAACTTGAGCACCGGACTTTGGGAGGAAGAGTGGGCTTCTGTGGAGAGCCATGATGGGGAAGTCAGGGGCAACTCAAGGTCAGGGACTTGAGGGAGACATTTATGGGTAGGGCCTGGAGAATATGGCAAACATGTATTTGTCCAGGAAAGAGAGAAGGAAATATCCTTCTCTTCTTCTGGCTCTGGGGCTCCCTGCCACCGTTCCAGCCAATGACACTATAATCAGCACAATGTTACTGGATTTTAGTGGGACTTTGGACACTGGTTTGGGAGCCCCACAACCAATCTTTCTTTTTTTTTTTCCTATGGGAAGATCTATTGCTGGTTCTAAATTGCCAACTTCTAAATGGGTCTCTGCAACACAGTTTATTTCTGTGTTGGGGATTGCCTGTAAACATGTTGCCTCCTTTCAAGATGATTGATGCTCTGGTTTAAAAGCTGGAGATTCACTCACATGTTATATATCCCAGCTTTCCTCCCATATAGCTTGTATGGCAGTGTGTTCCTGTAAATGCAACATCGAAACATAAAGGGCTAAAGCCACCACCACCAACCACAAAAGTCCTCAGTTGCTTTTATCTCTTTTCTTCCGAATTTCATCTCTTCCTGAAACCCAGGTGTGCAAATTCCAGCCGTTAAACTGGCATTTCATGCTTTACCAACGTCTAGTTCAGTCAAGCTTCAGTTCACTTAACTCACAGACACACTAGGTTTTCTTCTCTCACTCTCTCTCTCTCTCTCTCTCTCTCTCTCTCTCTCTCTCTCTTTCTCTTTCTTTTTGACATCACTTACATTTTTTGGTTCAGCTGTTTCGGGCTCTGAGGGAAGTGGCGATCTGTGGATGGAGTCAACCATTGGGAGGGAACTGTGCATGGAGTTCAAGCAGGCGCTGAATACTACAGGGAAAGAACTTGAATCTTGACTGTCCCATACAGACCAATATGTTAGAGCCTTGGTCCCCAGGATGATTCTATGGGAAAGTACAATCTTTGAGAGGTGGGGCCTAATGGGAGCTTCTTTAGTTACTGTGGGCGTGCCTCTGGAATGTACTATGGTAGCCCAGGCCTGGATTCTTCTCTTTAGTTTCCTGGACATGTGATAAGCAGGTTTTCTGTCCTACTCATCTTCTACTGTGATGCGAGAGCTCACCACAGGCTTAAAACAATGGACCAAATTGATGGTGACTGTAGCGGTAATTCAGTGCTGTGAGCACAGGTGTCCCTTTTCCTTTTGGAAGTTAGTTATCTCGGGTACTTAGTTATGGTGACCAAAAGCCGTGTAGCAGCCCAACTACAGCCATCTCTGCAACGTACTGTCAGTGGCTCTAATTTTTTACGTCATACTATGGCTTCCAGATTTTAATAAGAGACTGTATGCGTCTCAAAAATGCATGTTATTGTCTTTGTTAGGGTTTCTATTGCTGTGATGAAACACCATGACCAAAAGCAACCTGGGGAGAAAAGGACTGATTTCTACATGTACGTCCATGTAACAGTCAGTCATTGAGGGAAGGCAGGGCTGGAACCCCAGGAAGGAAGCTGGAGGCAGGAACTGAAGCACAGGCCATGAGGGAGCTCTGTTTACATGCTCTTAATGGTTGTAGCACCTAGGACCAAGAGCCTAAGGGAGGGGGACTACACACATAGTGAGCTGGGCCCTCAAACATCAACCATTAATCAAGAAAATCCCCCTACAGGCTTTCCTACAAGCCAATCTGGTAGGGATATTTTCTCAGTTAAAGTTCTTCCTTCCAAAATAACTCTAACTCAAGTCAAGGTGACATAAGAGTAGCCAGTGCAGTTATAAAAATGTCTGAGCAACCCTGTCTAAAGAGAGCAAGCATCCTTAGTAATTTCAAAGAATCCTATTGCTTTTATAACTCTTAGATTTAAGGTTAACCAAAATGCTACTTTCCAAGGTAATTATAAAGCCACAAGTTTGGTAATTTCAGATGAATAACTCAGAAAAAAAATCATTTATATGCTTGGATAGTTCAAAGGTAGTAGACCAGAAGACAAAAGAAAGCATCTTTTTCTTTTTATGTAGCAAAGAATGACAAATTTGGGATTGTTAATGGCATCCACTCTTTCTAACAACAAACAGGAAAAATACAGAATAAACACATGAGATCTTTAAAAATGTAAGATGACATTTATATAATTTGAATTCAAAGTTGTTTTAGATAACCCCTGATTGTTGATAACACCCATTCCCTCTTGTTTATGGTACATCAATTTCTCTTGGGGTCCTTTTCATGCAAACTTAAGGACTTTGGGTGCCGCTTTTAATGGTGGGCTGAGAACGGACAACAAGATACAACAAAGCCCACATTAAGAGTTTATTAAGGGGGTGTGAAGAGAGAGAGTTTGAGTAGGTTACCTTTGAAGGGGTGGTGGCAGAGAGAAAACAAGGGGCGGGGCGCGGAGTCTGCTTTTAAAAGGAACTCAGTGCAAGCTTACAGGGGCTTACACAACGCATGCGCACAGATTAAGTACGGCCGTAAGACCCTGGGCTGTCTAAGCATTTTGCCTGAATACTGACAGCGCATGCGTGGCCGTAGGACTCTGGGAGCCGCTAGAAATGCTGGAAACACTAACATTTGGGTCCACTTTTTGGTTCTGCCTATAACCTTGTTCTTGTTTAGTTCTGATTATTCTGGCTTTGAGCACCTGCTCAGGCTGAGCCACCCAAGCCATGAGTACCTCACTGAATATCATTTTTATGACATTCTGGGATCTGCTGGGTGGGTGTGAGATCTTTTCAGAGTTGATGAGCTGGGAGTGCTGATGGCCATGCTGGAAATACCTGTCCCTGAAACAGTGCCTATAGCGAGAACTGGGTGGGAGAGGGAGAGCGAGAGGGGAAGGGGGAGGGGGAGAGGAGGGGGAAGGGGAGGGGGAGGGAGAGGGAGAGGGAGAGAAAGAAAGACCTGTCTGAAGGAGCTGGATACAGCCACTCCTGAGAACAGCAATGACGATGGATCGCTATTCCCATGGCTGCACAAGCTAGCAATTAAACATAGGTTTCCATTCTTTACAATATAAGAGTCAATTGACTAATCAGAATTATTTATCACTGTCTTTATTTTTTTATTTACTTAGCTTTTGTTTTTAATAACATTGCCCTCTTTGGCTGTCAGGTGAAATTCGTCTATGGACACTCACTCAGCAAGGATATTTGGATTTATTTATTTATTGATAGGGTTTCATGTAACTACACTGGTCTCAAACTTTTTGGGTACTTAGGGATGACCTTTAACTTCTGATCCTCTTGCCTCCATCTCTCAGCTAGAATTACAGGCATGAGTCATCATACTGGGCAGTGTAATTTGTTGTTATGAGTTGCCGTTAAGGAACTGACAAGGAAAATACATTATAAAGTCTCATTTCTGGTATTGGACCACTGGCAGTAGGAGCTCACACTCTTATCTATCTCCTTATATTTAGGAAACAATCTTCAGATTGTTTGTGTATTTGCTTGCTGTCTCAGTTACTTTCCTATTGCTATGATGAAACACAGTAACTATAGGCATCTTGGGGAGGAAAGGGTTTATTCATCTTACACATCCAGGTAACAGTCCATCACTGAGGAAAGTTGGGGCCGAAACTCAAGCAGGATAGAAGCCTGGAGGTAAGAACTGATACAGAGGCCATGGGAGGAGTGATGTTTACTGGTTTGGTCTCCATGGCTTATTCAGCCTCCGTTGTTATTGCACCCAGGACCACTAGCCCAAAGCTAGCATCATTCATGGTGAACTAAGCCCTCACATGAATTACCAGGGAAGCAAATTCACCACAGGCTTGCTCACAGGCCAATCTGGTAGGGGAATTTTCTCAGTTGAGTCCCTCTTGCCAAATGATTCTAGCTCTTGTTAAGGTGACAAAAACTAGTTAGCATAGTTGTCTATGGTGTGTCCACATTCACTCTCTGTCTTAAGATGCCTAGGATGACCTCAACATCATGCTCTTCATTCCTTTTGAGCACAAATGTGTATCTTTCACTTTGCAGGTCGGCTGCTAAGCACATTCCTTCATCTTGGCAACTAGACTACCACCCCAACAGGATGAGAAACCTTTTCAAGTGTTTTCCTTTATGAACCTAGCCACCCTCTTTGTTTGCAATCATAGTGTACCTGAGACAACTCCCTTACTAGAAAGTTGTAGTGCCAAGTTTTTTAGGTCAAGTGGAAACTAGCATGTCATGTTAGGCTTAGGTATGTCAACTATGATTTCTTCCATATACACACACACACTTGTTCCCTTTTCCTATAAACTCTTATAGGTAAACAGTCTTCTAATTTAGCCAAGGATTTCAAAAGGGGGAGAGAGGAATAATAACACACTATGCAGCTCATGAAGAAGGTGATAATAAAGGTATGGATAGTTGCAGAAAACTTGAGAGCTATCCCATTTCCGAAATTACTTACAGGATATTCATGCTGCTATTAAATAAGCAGATAATCTTTATCTGCTAATAAAAGAGGCAGCCTGTTGCCAGAAGACTGTGACAGTCTTAACAAGTTTTACAGAAAATAAAAATACCAGCAGATAGCAGGTATCATGTTTTCTTTTGGCAAATGTTAACACTTCACAGCTAGCATGCCTTGCTTACTTAATTGGTCCTATAAAAACCCACCAGGCCATTTCACTCGGAGCCATTGAAATTCTCTAGACCAATTCTTTATGGCTTTTCAGAGCCTAGATGGAAAACAGCTACAAAAGAGGCTGATGGAAAGGTTTTTTCAGCTCTCAGGCCTGTATTTACAAACCTTACAATCTTTGTGTGTTTACTTGTTTTAAAATAGATGAAGTGAATAAATCAGGCAGGTTATTATTACCATTATTATTTTGGTTTGGAGAAGAAAAAATAAATCACTGACATGAGAGAATAATAATAATAATAATAATAATAATAA
>CABHPP010102674.1:0-28811 GCA_902168425.1 Peromyscus attwateri
GTAAATGGTGGGCATGCTTGGTAACCACTAGGAAGATGGCCACTCTGAGAGGTAACTTTAAAATGAGAAAAGAATTGAAAACCGTGGAGGGTTCTATGAATTCTGATTGTACTCCATTAGTCTATTTCAATAGTATTAATGATTGCAAAATTATAATTAGAAACTACCTACTAGTACTTCAATTTCTGAGCATCTACAAGTATTCACCTTAACATGGCTGTGGATGTTTTTTGAATGTATTATAATCCTTGGATAACATTAGAGGGAAATAAAATGAAGAAACACAACAAGGAATTGCTAAATCCCACAAACTCCCAATAAGAAATCAACTGTCACTAAAATATTTGAATTCATTCTTGTTCCCCGTGTTTGAAGATGCAGATGAATGGATCAAACGAGATATCAGCCTTTAACTGAAAGCAGTTTGTGGAGCACAAGTAGAGAGAATAAATGCATGATTCTATCTATAGTCATACCCTTTTACGTATCCTTCTCTGCTTCTCAGTTATATGTGTATTTCATGATCTTCTTTCACAAACTAAGGTCAAAATGTGTGGAAAAAGAGAAAAATGAAAATTATCAAGGATCTTAATGATGCAGCTATAGCAAATGATATTGAATGGTTTTAAGGATAATATGGACAGAGATGTTTCCACTTAAATTGGAAAAGTTTCTGAGCCCATTCCAGCACAGTAACTGCAGAAATCATTATAGCAAAGAAAACTGTTTTGAAAAGTAGAAATGATCTTTGCCAAACAAATTTAATTAGGTTACTGGAAAGCCTTTTTAAATTATCATGCCAGATGCCAGTAAAATATCAACACTGCACATTTATATTACATTTTGTTTACCAACATTTTTTTTCATTTAATTCTCAATAACTCTAGAGCCTCTATATTTAAGTGTTTGCCCAAATCACACAGCATCTGACTCCAGATACACAGTTGGTCTGTAATCCTGACATTTAATGAAAACGTTTTCTAAATAAACATTTATTTCACAGACTTACTTAAAGTTATGAAGGAAAGTAATACTTTTTGAGAAGTATTTTAAATATTATTTCTTGAAAAAGTTAGACTTTTAAACAAAAATTTATTAGCACATGATGACTAAAAAAATACACAAGAAGAAATGGCAACGATCATTTGGTTAGAGTCGTGGTTGGAAGAAGGCCGTATGAGGTTCACAGGACACAAGAAGTGGGGGCCAGGGTGAGGGCATGGAAGTTCTTAATGACTGGAAGGAAAGAATGGGCATCATTTTTCTCCATTGGGCTCAGAAACACAAGAAGAGCCTGTTACAGGAAGAACAGAGAGTGCTGTATGCAAACTGAAGTTTACAAATGCAGTTTTGAAGTCTTGGAAAGAGCCATAAGAATGAAATGGTGATGTCAAAGATAAGAGACTGATTAAGAAATGACATTGATTTGTACGAGCACCAGAAGCACAGAAAGTAGAAACCAGGATAAAGGAAGGTGGTGTTGGGAACATAGAAAAAGCCTGGCTTGCGACCAAAAAGGAAGGAAGGAAATAATTTTAAGATGAGTAGCCGGTCATTAGCTTTCTCCCCAAGGGATATTTATCCAGCAGCTTGATGTGCGTGTGTGGTGGAGGTTAGGTTTTATTCCTGGTTTTGTATTTTTTAAAAACTGTCTTTACTATGTAACCCAGACTGACCTTGAACTTGAGATCCTCCTACATCAACCTTCTGAGTGCTGGGATTGCAGACATGCACTGCCATAACTACCTACAGGTTTCTAAATGAATTCATTAATTAAAAAATCTTTATTAGCCATTACCTCTGTGCAACAAATTCAGAGAGATGTTTCCTTCAGAGACTCAGGATTTCCTAGGAACCAAGGTAAATAATGTCAACTAGATCTGACTCCAAAGGAAAACTTCACATGAAACAGCCATGGGGAGAAGGGAGAGATTATACAAATGGTAACACGGAGGTTCTGTGGCTTCCATCCCATCCCTTTCCAATGCTGGACACCATAGTATTTTCATTGTGTTGCAATGGTTCAGCCACTTTTTCTGCATTTGTTTGGGCTAAGGTGGGCACTTTCTCTTGTGCCTCTGTATTCTCGGTATTCTTAGCTCTTCTGTCCACTACTGTCAACAAAGAAGACCTTGCTCCTCTGCTTTCCACGTCTCCTCCCAATGGCCTTAGTAGAATGCTATCCATATTGTAGACTGATTGCTTCATTGTGGGCAGTTGACTGAAGAAAGAGTGCCTTAGGTGTGTTGGAGACGTCAGTGGCACCGGGATAATAATGCACTTATTTCCTTTACCATCTGGGCAAGTTGAGCAAACAAGGTGTGAAATTAGAAGACTTGAGTTCTCCATTCAAGTCTGAGAACTCGGGCCTCTCCGCTGTTCCTGAAGCCCCCACGTATATTTTCACCGCAAACTTAGTTGTATGACTTTTCCAAAGGGCATGAGAACAAATAACCATTCATTCCAGATAAAACAACAAAGGTTGACCAAGGAAATAATACCAAGCAAGACTAGTGTGGTGAACCAAAGAATGGGTAACTCTGCAGCTGTACACCAGAAGGCCTACCCCCATCACCACTTTCCCTAACTCACCCGTGGGGGACGATTGACAGAAGCTGCATCCTGGGAGCTCCCTACCCAACTTTCAGGCAACTCCTCTGGAGAGTCTTGCCTTCTTCAGCAATTGTTTACTGCTTTGATAACCTTGGCAAGGCACTTTGTTTCATGGGTCTTGTTAGTTTTGTGAGCTTGCCAAGCCTTGTAAGTTGTTTTTGCTAGCTCCATGAGTCTGAAGAGCATCCCTCTAAGGTAGAACGTTTCAATTTGAAGGCCCTCAAAGGTGATCTTTGTATCTACCTGTAGCATGAATCTTAGAGAGTCTTAATAAAATCAAACCTGAGCCAGTTATTGGGGCAAACACTGGAAGGTCAGAGAGACAGAACAAGCCACAGCTATCTCACCTCGCCAGATCCTCAGCTGGTCTTGTTTCCTCAGACTGGAGGCCTCTGAGCCCTCATCCAAAATGGGTCTCAGCTGAACTACTGCTAGAAGCCTGAAAGCTTAACCAGCCCAATGCTTCTCCAGGCCAAATGCCTACCCAGGCCAAATGCCTATCCAGGGCAAATGCCTCTCTAGGGCAAATGCCTCTAGTTTCTGGTCCTCACGCCTTATATACCTTTCTGCTTTCTACCACCACTCCCTGGGATTAAAGACTTGCTTTCTGGGATTAAAGGCGTTGGTCACCATGCTTGGGTGTATCCTTGAACACGTGGATTTCTGCCTCTGGAATGCTAGGATTAAAGGTGTGGTGCTACCACTCCCTAACCTCTATGTTTAATATTGTGGCTGTCCTGTTCTCTGACCCCAGATAAGTTTATTAAGGTACACAATATTTTGGCGAACACAATACCACCACATCTACCTGATCTTCCTTCATATATTCACAGGCTAGCTTCAATTGGTTTATTGAGATTTTTACTCAAATATTTCTTTCTCAAGAAGGCTTCATCCGGAGACTTGATTATTTCTAATATGTCCAAATTCTGTTCCTCTCTTTTATTTATCACAGTTTATTTTATAATCTTTGTCAGATTTTTGCTTGTGCATTTTGGTCTGTTTCATGACCTTAGAGGCTTAATGTCTGATTTGCTATATGTCCAGCAGTTCTTCCTGGTCTATTTTAGATTCTGAATATACGTTTGTTGGATAACTCAGTGAGTAACAACGTGTTCTTATATTCTATATAGTCTTCTGTATTATGCACCTGATAATACTTGCTCTGTTTCACAAATGTTGTGAACACTGGATAGTACGCTTTGCACACATGCAATGCTGCCCATATTGTCAACAATGTCAGTTTTATCCTTGTTATGCATTATTTAGCATTGTTACCATTTTCATCATTGGCATCCTAGAGTGGTTCCACGTTTCATACGACTATGTTGGACTGTTCTAGAATCATCACCACATCATGAGATTGTTGTGGCAAAATTTAGACTGCTGATGGGTTTTGCTTGCCAATCGGCAGACTGGGAAGCCACACTTGGTTACCTGAATCCAGTGCTGAGTTCCTGTGCTGGTCTTCAGAAAACAAGAATGCTTGTTGTTTTGTTTGTTTTGATTTTCCAGGTGGGGTCTTTCTGTGCACCTCCATGCTGATCTTAAATTTGCAGTCCTCCTGCCTCAGCCTCCAAGGTGCTGGGATTATAAGGGTGTGCACCTGGCTGCAACATGGTTCGTCTGCCTCCTCATCTGTTTGAGGAAACAAGCTGGGAAGAATTCAGGCACTCTGCCAAACCCTTTCCTGAAGGGTAGAAATAGGCTTCCTTACAGATATTTACACATTATCATGGTGCTTATGATAGTTCCCAAGTCCCTCTGCCACGGAAATTACTATGTGGTATTATTCAGTGAGAATTACCTAATGCAGTTAGCACCAAAGATATTCATAACCTAGCTAGTAGTTTCATAAATCCATCCTCCTAGCTAAACCAGGAAAATCCAATGCCCGCCCCCACCAGGAATCTACACCAAACTTAAAAGCAGCATTGTCTTCACTGACAGAAACCAAAAATATTTACTTCAAATACATACCAAATTTGATCAAAGTAGGCACTATATACTCTCAATTTAGTCCAAATTTCTCAAAGTTTTTCAAGGACATGGAGCTAGGTAATGGAATATTGCTAGATTGATAGCTCTGCCTTAATAATTAGAAGGTTTTAATAAGCTGCTTAGCCTTGATAAATAGGATTGCTGAAACCTCCATGCTTCTTGTAGACTAATAAGGTTGAAGTGTCAAATCTTTAAACGCATTGTGATCTTAACACAACATGATTCTTATAACCTATCCATCATTGACCCTCAGTACATCCACCGTGCTCATATCTTACTTAACAAGCCAATCCCAAGCCCTATTTGAAACACAAGGGTGTTTCAGCACTCTAGGAGATGATTGTGCAGAATGTAATACATATCTAGTTTAAAATCTCATGTCCATCTGCATTCATGAACTCTTTAGTCACACACTGTTTTTAGTTTGGGGATTTTTCTCTCTGGAAATCATGTGGATTCTTTTGTGTTTCGCAAGATATGAATACTTCACAGAAGGAAATATCTGTTTGACAAATCCCATAAGGCTGGATGTTCAAAGTATGTACCTAAGAATAATAGCATTTAAATTAGAAATAGTTTAAAAGCTGCCCTTAACCACAGAATGCATAGATTGTATGAAATTACCAGGCTCTCATTTAGAAGATATAACTGTTCTTTTAAAAAAGAGAAAGAGTATACTGTTGCTAGATACCAACCCATCCTATATCAAACATACGCTCAAGGCGAGGGCTATCTCATCATTTAAACCTGCTGCAGGGGATTTTGGGTCTTTCACATTTCTAACTGTATAAAGAAATTTCTAGTTAACTTTTTAGTTAACTCAATAATATATACTTCTTATGAAATACATATTGAGAAAAATGAAAATTAATACCATTAATTATATAAAAAGCTTTGTGATCCAATAGTATTCAATAAATATATAAAATACTCCAAAGTCAGAGGCCCACCACACACACACACACCAGTGGGTCTAAAACTAGAATAAGGAAGGCCTGGCCTCTTTACATAAAACTCCCAGTTTGGTGGAGGGAGAAGATGCATACATAAATTGTTAATGACTGAATCATATTATCTTACTAAAGTCTAGCTATGTGAGTTGAAAACACTGTGGCACAAACAGATACAGCAGATAAATATTACCTCGATTAATTAAAAATAAAAAAAGGTTTTCATGGATGGTGGTATTGGAATTGAACCCTAAAATAGAACAGCAGATTGATTAGGGATTCAGACCATGCTGTCAATCTTTGGCAGTGAGCAGAAGGGCAAAGCGGTGGTGCAGTGAAGACGTTTGGCCTGCTTAGACAAATGGTCTCACTAAGCCTCAGAGCACAGAAGTAAGATGACAGATGAGGGGAAGTGGAGAAAGCGCCTAAGGCCATGATTATTAAGAGGATGGTAAGGGCCAGGTTATGAACGACCTCAGAGGCTATGCTGTGCAGTTGATGTGTTTACCGTGTGGACACTCAGATTTACGCTCTAGGATTGGGAAACCATTCATTGCACTTAGAATATATGGGATGGGAGCAGGGGCAAAAGGGTGAGGGGAGTGGATTGAGAGGTGACTGGAATTGGGGGGGGGGGGGGCTTTGGGGGCTAGGTAGAAACCTAGTGCAATGGAAACTCCCTGGAATCTACAAGGGTGACCCTAGCAAAGACTCCTAGTAATTGGGGACATGGAGTCTGAACTGGCCATCTTCTGTAAGCAGGTAAAGGCCTCCAGTAGAGGGACTGGAACACCAACCCAGCCACAAAGCCTTCACCCTATAATAAGTCCTATCTGCAGGATATGCTGGGGTAAAGGTGGTGCAGAACTTGTGGAAGTGGCCAACTTGAAACCCAGGTCACAAGAGGGAACCCACACCTGGCACTGCCTGACTGAATAACCCAATACAGAACCAAATAGGACCGGGGGGAGGGGGGGAGTCAGTGAAATAATTCCCAATGATATTCTGCTACACTACTAGAGCAGAGCCTAGCATAACCGTCGTCAGAGAGGCTTCATCCAGCAACCAATAGGAGCAGATTCAGAGATCCACAGTCAAACATTAGGCAGTCCTCAGGGAATCCCACCAAAGAGGGGGAAGAAGGATTGTAGGAGCCAGAGGAGTCAAGGACACCACAAGAAAACTCACAGAATCAATTAATCTGCACTCATAGGGGATCACAGGGCCTGGAGCGACAGTCAGAGAGTCAGTATGGGTATGACCTGGGTCATCTACATATATGTCATGGTTGTGTAGCTTGGTGTTCTTGTGGGACTCCTAACAGCCGGAGCAGGAGCTGCCTCTGACTCTTTTGCCTGCTCTCAGGATCCTTTTTCTCCTGCTGGTTGCCTCATCCAGCCTTGATATGAGGGTATGTGCCTAGTCTTATTATAACTTGACATGCCATGTTTAGTTAATATCCCTGAGAGGTCTGCTCTTTTCTGAAGGGAAATGGAGGGAAAGTGACTCGGGGGTGGGGAGTGGGGGTGGGGAGGGGGGGGTCTGGGAGGAGAGGAGGGAATGGAACCTGCAACCAGATGTAACATATGAGAGAAGGAGAAATAAATTAATGAATTTTTAAAAAGAACTTCACTAAGAATTTTGGATCTCTAGAACTTTCAACAGCCACGGGTTTCAGTGTCTACTCCACAAAGTTTAACCAGCAAGGTTGCACTGAGGAGTCCAAGTTCCTATTAGATCTGTTTTTTAAATTTCCCTCTATCATCCTCTTCCAAATCGAATTTTTGTTTTCATAAGGCCTTGTCTGAACCAGGCAATTAATTCTGTGGGTCTTAATCTTAACAGAACCAGAGTCTGAAGCCTAGTTGTAAATGGTCCTCTCTAAAGCTCTTTCCTCAGGACGGCTTGGTTCCTGGCCACTGAGGCAGGAGTCCTGAGGCTGCTGCAGGTGGGAGCCTATTCTTCCCCCTTTCCTCACTCTCTCCACTCCTGTGTCCCCGGAACGTCACCCTCCCTACAGCAGCATCCTATACATGCAACCGCTGTAGACGGCTGAGACATCATCTTCCGTTGGCTCAGCGCTTGCTCAGTTGCTACCAAATGAGCATGTCAGAAATGGTTTTAGGGGAACTTAAGATCAGTGAGTTCATTTTTGAAGAGAATGACTGTCATGGGCCATTGACAGCATCACTGCGTCTCAGCAATAGAAGCTTTGGAACCTGCAGAAGCTCAGTGATTTTGCTGCTCAATATAGCTAAGCTCTGGAACCACTTTCAGGGCAGATGAGATGAAAGCAGTGCTTTTCAATCCCAGCTACAGAAATGAATTCTGAAGGACCAGTGATAGTTTCATTTTAATTCCAAGGGCAATTTGGATAAATAACTACAGTCTCTGGATCCGAGAAGTAACTCTGCTTCTGAAATACAATAGGGACTCCAGTCACCATCCACGAATAATAGTTTCGTGCATATGTGTGTAGGGGAATATGTATGTGGTATACTCACACGTGTGTCATGTGCAAGCCCATGCACACTTATGTGGAGGCCAGAGAAGGACGTTAGGTGACATGGTCCATCACTCTTTGCCTTATTCTCTTAGGCAGGCCCTCTCTCTCAAACTGGATGGAAGCTAACACCACAAAGGCCCAGCAACCCTCCTGTCTCCACTGCTCACACTGTGTGAATACAAATGCACTCATCTGTGCTCAGCTTTTCACAGGGTTTCAGGTCTGCATGCTTGCACAGTAAGCTCTCTCATTCACTGAGCCATCTCCACCGTCCAAATTGTAAATATATTTCATCAAAAAATTCAAAGGTACTGGTGGTTCCCATTTCATTTTAGATTTTCAACCTCATCTTTTTAGGTATTTCTCATTAAACCTTCAAAGGATTTTGAAGAAGAATAAAAAACAATTATCCAGGAACATTGTTTAAACCTGACCCCATGTGCAGTTAACCCCAAGCAATCCTTCTTGTCCTAACATAATTACAAATAGCCTCCTTTGGTTTGCAAAGGTGTTCTAGTTTATGCAGTTAATGTTAAATTAGACGGCCGTGAGCATCCTACTGAGGATAAAAAGAATGTAAAGCCCTGTGAGTCATATGTCTAGCTCTGGAAGAGACCCTCACCCCCCCAACCCCTCCCCCAATCTAAGCCCAGACACTGCCTTGTTGGCTCCATTATCAGCTCACGTGACTCTAGATAGGACCACTCTCAAGGCAGGTGGGGTGCTGTTACTCAGAATCCCAGTCTCACCAGCAAAGCTGAGAGGTGAAGCTGGGTGAGCAGTTCTCTTAGTTCTGTGGAACCACGTGGACTGCTTGTTAAACCACAGAGGGCTGGGCCGCATCCCGTGGGCTTGTAACCCAGTAGCTCTGTTGTGGGAATTCTGCTTTTCTAACAATTCCTCCATGCTGCAGATGCTGCTGATAGAAGCACCCTTGATAACCACTGATTCAAATAATCCTGCCATTTGACACTCCTGGCAGCCAGCCACCAGGATCCCTGGAGCCGCTGGGTTGTCCTTTCCTTCTGTTAGAAACCTCAGCGACCATCTTACTGACCTTCCAACCTGCCTTTCAGATAACAGAGTTCAGAAGAGTTTATCTACTCCATGCGGCTCACAGAATCAATTATGCCACCATTTATTTGTACTTTATAAGAATATGTTTACCACATGGTCAAGAGACCTCTGGGCAATTCACGGAGTGTCTTGTATCAGTCTGTCAGTGTCAATCACAGAGAAGTGATTTTGACTTTAAAGTAAGTACTTCCTGTCCATACTGTTTCAGGGAACTTCAGTGAAGTGATGGTCCTCAAGGCCAGATGACTCTACCCACATGCATAGATATAGACCATACATACACACTCATGTATATGTGCACACACTCACATATACTACAAAATTCATTCCACACTACAGACATAAACAAGAAATGGTTTTCACAATGTTCGTATCTACTACAGACAATTTAGTCTTCTGAGTCAAGGTTTGCCTCCTGCAAGGACACCATGAAGAAATAGGCATCTACCCTGGTCATGCTGGGAAGCTGTTTTCTAGGACCAAGTTACCTTAACTCATATGCAGCATCTTTTCATTAACAGCGGAGCCCAGAAGACTTGTACTTTAAATGCATTAGTTTCAACTCCACAAGAGTGATGAGGATGATGTTGAGACCTCCCCTCACTAGCAAGGAAAGGAGAGGAAAAGGCAGTCTTGCAGACAAAGAAATGGCAAAGCTTGTGCTCATTATAAAAGAGAGCCAACCTTTCTCAGAACATTAGAACAGGCACAAACTTTCATTCAAATCAAGTGTAGATGCAATATGGTTTTTATCTCTTCAATATGTCTTTTGACCTGATTCTGACACAAGGCTTTTTGGAACCTTTAGTAATAATCTGTGATTTGAAAATAAATTTGTAACTTTCTGAGTATACCATAAATCAAACCAAATTAAAGTGTGCACTGGAGTTGTCACTTAGATTTTCAGCAATTACTGTTTTGTGTTGTGCATTTGGATAATTTTTCAAAAATTCAGAACTTTACTTTATCTCATAAACCCCAAACAGCAAATTTAACTAGTTTGGAACCATAGATCCCTTTGAGAAGTTTCTGGAAGATAGGCGCTCTATCTCTAGGAAAATTAAATGACTGCACAAACTCAGAATTAGAGGCCATGTCATGTGTCCCTGATAGTCTGAAGCCTTATAGTAAGTCTCCATTGGGGATCTTGTCCAGAATTGCAGAAGAGGAAACTGAGCCTGTGCCAGTGCCTGGCCTCTTCTCACCACAGCCCCAAACAGGCAGCCTCTGATTCCATCAGAGCACATTTTATTCACCTCCTCATCAGTTAAAAGAAGAAGAAAAGCCTGAGGCCAGTTTGGTACCCTCTGTTTCTCCGGGTATATGGTTGTCAGTCTTCTGGGCTGCGTCCTGAGAACTGGTTCTTTGCTCTTTCTTAGTTCTTTCATTCTCGTAGCTATTTCTGGACTTTTGGAGCCCTATCACTTCTGACTTCCCGTAACCCCTTTCTTTGCCTATTTAGGGAAAATCTCCCTTCTGACACTCCCTCCATTCTACTGCCTTCTCTTTCTCTAATGTCTGACTTCTGATATAGGACAGTTAAAAGGAATAAATGGTGTCCACAAGCCCCACAGGTTTAAATTAGATGAGATGATTATGAGGGCAGAGCTCCCCGGCCTTACATTATATTTGGAAAGGATGGAGTAGAAGATATCTGTACACAACACAAGTTCACTGATGTCACCGAAGATCTTCAAAACCTCAAGATTTATATTCTGTGCATCATCTCTGTTGCATTGTAATTAAAAACTGAAAACTTAATGCTGCCCCTCAATATACAAACATAATGTAGGCAGCCAGGCAGGTAAGGTTCAGTCCCTCCATTTATTGAACACATTTGGTGCAGAGCCATCATCCAGCAGCATTGTCTTAAGCAGCACTTTCAAAGGATGCTCTCATCTTTCCAGATCCCACGGGTGCTTGTTCTCTTTGTAGTACTCTAGTTCCTGATTCAACCTTATGTTAAATCTACTGCAGATCTTAATGAAATAAGTTTGTTTGCAAATAAGTTTCCCACTGTCTTTACCAAGCCAGTGTCCAAGGACTCCTCAAATCAACTCTCCATTCATTTGACTGCTGGCAATATTTACTTCACCACTCCTACAGCCTTTACTGGTAGGTAGCAAAGAAAAAGAGAAATAGCTTAACACACTTTTGTTACAGTAACCTTATGTCCACTGCATCCGTCACACAAAGCCTGGACCATGTGCCTGTCACATGGCCTGACCTTGGAAAGTTCAGGAGTACTCTATTATCGTAAAGGCATTTGAATGAACATACAGTCTTAGACACACATCAGTCAGTTATTCAGGGGTTAATAAAAATGATCATATAGTTAAGAAATTATGCAAGCAAATTCAGTACACTCGCAGAATGTCACTTTGAAAATACGTTAATGAATAATCATGTTTCTTTACTCACTGGTCCCTGAAAGTGATAGCTTGTCCTTCCTGCTAAGTCTCCAAGGATTCCTGAAGGGTGGAGAGCTAGGGAATGAAGTCAGCGGCTGAGAATCCGGAAGAAGCATGACAAAATTTAACAATTTAATCTCGTTAAAATAAACAAATCTCCTATAGTTATTATAATTATTCTCCTGAGAAGTAGATGTGTATTTAATTAGAGAAAAATTCAGTAGAGGCACTAATGACCAACACTGGAAAAACCATTAGCAGGGTGATGGTTCCTCCCTAACACGGAGATCCAATTTGAGTGGCCATGCAGTTAAAGCATAAAACATGTCTTTTAAGTCAGCAGTTCTTCACATTTTCATCCAAAGCCTTTATTATTATAAGAAAAAATCAAAAGAGGCCATCAGCCTATTCTGAGGAAGGTCATTAATGTTACCTGAACTTTCAGTAATGGGGGAAAAAATGCTAAGGTCTTCTCGACAAATGGTAAGGATGCATTTTTTTTTATGGAATCCCATATATTTACATCTATAAGACAGTTTGTTTGAGCAAAGTTAATGATTGGTTGTATAAGAGTTTTAAAGCCTATCCACAAGGCTAGGGAGATGGCTCAGTGGTTAAAGTGCTTGACACACAGGATTGGCTAGAGTTCTGGTCCCCGGCACTCACGTAAAATGCCAGATAGACATGGAGGCCTACCTGTCACTCTACAACCCAGAGGGTAGAGGCAGGATCTCCAAGGCAAGCTGGCAAGCTAAATTACCTCAGCTGGTGAGCTTAAGGCTCAGAGACACGGCCTCAATAAGTAAAGCAGTTATCACCTGTGGAAGGTACCAAACATCAACCTCCAGACTCCACAGGCATGCCCACACACACATATACACCCTCACATAGCACTCACACACATGTGAACACGCACACACATACCCATGTGTACTGTGCTCACACACACAAGACAAAACATCTGCTCACTTTGCCTTTGAATTTTCATTAGTATATGTTAGTTATGTGAAACAATGGATTTGTCACTTTTACATACAGGTGAACAACATGTGCGTTTCCCATGCTTCTTCTCCTTTTACCATCTTTGTTCTCTTTCCCACCCCAACCCCACTGGTCCCTCCTCCTCCTGAATAGTGTCTCTTCTACGTCCATTTCCCCCTTTTAAAATCTGGTTTCTGAGTATGTTGATCTTAAAAGACAGTTATCCAAAGTTGTTCTATCAAACATGAAGACACTCAGAATATTGTCTTCTTTATCGTATCAGAAAGTAGTTGTTCAATGTCCGTTATAACAACTGTACTCTCTAGATATCATTACATCTCCATATTGGTCATTGCAGTTCTAACCAGGATTGTGTTTGTCTGCCTTGTGAGTTTGTATGAAATGTCAAATAGCATAAAATGACAAATTAATTTCAGAGAAGGGAAGTATCACATTTTATTGTTTTCTGTCACTAGGAAATGAAGAGCAAGTACTAAAGTCAAAAAGAGAAACACATGCACTAGCTACTTGCCCATGTGAAGTATGTCACATAATTAGGCTGGTTTTCATGTGTGTAGTGCCAGAGTGGTTCTTTGAATAAGTGCTTGAGTGTGTGACCTTCAAAAGCAGCAGACTCACTGGATGAAAGAGAATTGACAGAAACCAAGTGTGTCTAAGTGAACACATGGTCTTGATCACAGAAAGACCAGAAGTAATTAAACAGGACAGCTGATAAAAGACAGAAGATCATTAAGTTGTACAGATTTTAAAAGGAAACAGGCTTTATTCCAACGCACCATAGGCCCAGCCTGAGAATAAATTAATTTTATAACTTCGCTTAGTATCTGGAACACACCCTCAGAGAGTCTGATAGCTACCCCCAAATCCTATAAGTTCAGTCTAATTCATGTCATCAACAACTCAAAGCAAGTCTTAGCAAGAGTTACACTAGTCTTTAAGTAGGACAAAAATGCTGTAGATGATGATTTCATAAAACTTTGGCTTTGCAGTGAGGTAAGAACCGAACCCTCAGGATGGCCTCCAAATTCCATGTAATTCATTTTAGAAGAACAACAGAAGTGTTCAACTGTGTATTACTACACCTTTGGAGACATAAACATTTAAAGTAAGGAAATGAGGAAGTCTTGCTGATTTGTGCTTCCTCACCTTCCAATAGAGGGACCCTAGCTGATGCCTACTGATGTTTAACTTTAAACTGTGTGTCCGCTAGATAAGGTTCCTTCATGCCTTCATTCATTCAAGAGAGAAGCCTTAGTGTTCTTGAATTTACCAAAGCTAATTTGACAGTTAAGTCACTATTAGGGGATTTTGTTGTTCCCAGGAACCGTGTGTTTTGAGGGTTATGAAATATCTTCTAAATGGTTGCAGTCAAAGCCAGGCTTCTGTCAGGATCTGGCACACCACTTTCATATGCAAGTAAAAATATAAACATTACCCAGTTCCTATAAGCCTGGAGTAGTTCCCTTGTGTCCTCAGGAAACGCTGGTGATCTTTGACCTAGATGGCCGACTCTAGATACACAGAATAATATTCTCACACAGAACCAGTCAGCCCGACCTGGAAACAGGCCACACTCCCCTAGTGGCAATGCTGGAGCCCGAAGGTCAGGGTTGGTACTGGATGTTTTCTGACGCTTTGCTTATCCAGGTGACGGCAGCTCATCAGCTCCTACTCTGAGCTTTCAATTCACAAAGAGGGAACTACTAATAAAACCCATGTTTGTTAATGAACCAACGCTAATGAGATTTGAACAATGAAGATGCCTCTAGATATTGACTCCTGATCCAGGTGCCTCAGACACTGGCTATTGTCTCAGAGTAGGTTATAGGTTACACATAATTTCTATGCACATGCTTTTTAAAAAAAAATACAATGAAGCACAAACACTGGACGCTGCCTAAGGACCAGAGCCTGCATGACATGATGATCCAAACAAGAAAATAAACACTCCATGTATGCCCAAAGTTCTGGATACAAATAATTAAGGTGACTGATGATCTCTGAGACAGTGACAGGGGAGAAGGAGTTGATGATAGGAGACATTGCATTGAGTGAAGAGTTTTCTCCCTTTACTATGGTAGTTTGGGGTAGGGACTGGAAGTGAAGCCATACACCCACGAGTTAAGAGTTCAGATAGTCAGAAAGAAATGAAGACGACTCCCTGAATGCTAGCTACCTCACAACTTACTCAGCATTCTTTAAACCACAATGATATTATCCAAAGCTTATGCTCGAAATATCTTTATTTTTTAAGCACAAGATTTAATCAGAATTCTTGGCTCAATTTTAGAAATCTCTTGATTAAAGTTTTAGAAATGAAACAATAGCAAAGAGCTTTATATTATGTTTATAGTTTTTTATTTTGTTTTTGTTTTGCTTTTTTAAGGAAGGCAAAAATTTCTTATTCAGCTTAGTTTTGAAGGCTAAGCCCAGGATTAAGCATTAGTGTGTTGTTCATTTACTCACACAAACACACTTGTATCCAGGAAACTCTACCCAACCCCCACCCTCTCTTCCAGGAATCAGTTACTGCTGTTTAGGCAAAATAACAATTTCTGGTTTGGGATTAACATGTATTGTTGACACACTTCTTATGCCTCAGAGTACCTGCGCAGGAGGAAATGTGTTTTCTCCCCAGCCCCCCTTCTTCTCCAACATTCTCCAACAATTGCCTTTCTCTTGCTTCTCACCACTGTCTGCTGAGTCCCTAAAGTGCTGTTTTAACACTCACAGCCAACCCATAGGTACAAATGTGGGACAAGAGAAAAGGTGTTGAGTGTGAAAATGAATCTAAACCCAAGAACAGGTATGCACCCTGGTTTCTCCATGTCTTTCTTGGTCTCTTTAGCTATTATAGCAAAAGTACCATTCTGGGGTGACTTATAAATAAGAGAAATTTCTCAAGGTTCTTGAAGGTCCAAGATAAGGGTGCTGGTAGTTTAGTTGTCTGGGGAACTGCTTCCTGAGTGATGGATGAGAATCTTTTCTCTATGTCCTCAGTGAGGCAGAGGTAGAAACAAGCTTTCTCTAAGGCATCTTTTTATCAGCGCAATAATTCATTTGCAAGGGCTCCACCCTCATGCCCTAGTTTTCTCAAATGCGCCACCTTTTAAAACCTTCACGTGGACATGTGGTATTAATATCTGAACTGTGAGAGGATGCAAACAGCATCACCTTCTTTCTTACCTACAATGGCTAAGAACATTCCAGCATTTTTCAGACCAGACATGATGCTCCTTCACACATCCCTGCTTTATTGTTGGTTGTCATTCCATTTTTTTCTTAGATATCACCCCCTTCTGCATTTTCAACTTACTTAGAGAAAAGAAAAATTAGGACCTTTTACTAAATTTTTTTTAAATGTAGAGGTAGAGGTGAGAACACCCTTGAGTGTCCCCTGAAGAAAACACAACACAAATGATTTCTCCCTAACAGCTTATGCCCATAGTTACCTGTTTTGAATCACAAACTATCCTCCCTTGATCCCTGAACCCTGGTCCACTGTTTATTTCCCAGCACATATCACCTCCCAACAGTCGATATTATTCCCTTAATCCCCCTTTGGAATATTTGTTATCTTAGTCCTGCTAAAATAAGCTCCATTGAAAAGAACCTGTGTTTTGCTTCATGATGTACTGAAAATACCTAACACAGTGTCTGAAACATACTGCATGCAATAGTGGGTGAATTGTACGGAATCCAAATTAATCTTAAAAATTATTCCAATCATTCTTTTTATTTGGTATTTTAGGTTATTTAGGACCTAGGAAAGTGCAATGACCCTGGGTAACCACCATAGTTGAAAGAGTTGATAAAATTCTTTTTGTCATAAAATATTCCAGTATCTTTGAGCTCCCAGCAGAATTAAAAAACCAACAATAATGACTGGTATAAAGATGGAGAACATATCCATAAGAAAGGCCTAAGAGGTCATTGCTTATCTAGACATTAAAGCCTAATATTGGGAAGTGGACATTGAGTCAATGTGTCTTTCTGAGAGTATGCTAATAGCAGACCAACTTTTGCTTAACTTGGAAAACTTTTTGATTCAAATAGGATAGTTCCACTTTGCAAAGAGCTGTTGAAAGCATTTGTACTTTGAAACACTCATAGAGTACGTTTTTTTATCTTGTAAAAGAATAATTTGCTAAATCTGATTAAAAAATCAGACATTGAACTTGATCTATCTGAAACTGTTGCCTATACCATTGAGCGACTTTAATCAAATTCACCATTATTATCTTTTTATTTGCTTTTCCTCTGCCTGCAGGTACAATAAAATATGTAAGCAATGGAGCATATTCATAATACTAGTCAGAGTGCCAGGTGGGTTGTAAAATAAATGTAATTGTTTTCAAAGATTGAAGCAGATTAGCATGGATTAACACATTCATTTTGAAATCCAAGGCAGGAAGTACTGTAAACATGCCTCAAACAGTCCTGTTGTTCAGTTTATATCCCATCTCAGTACCCGGAAATCACTGCCCCATAAAGCAGGCAGCGTTTTAACTCTGTTCATTTTCATATGAAAGAAACACGATTTATTAAACAAGACAAGAAAGCAGTTGTCTGCCGTATTGAAGGCCAGATTTGCAATGATTTGCTCCCTGGATTTCAGCAGCTGAGCAGCAATGACAGACATGGAACCGTGACTGTCATAAAGATCCACAACCCCTCCAGCCCAAGCAGCGGAGGGAGGGATCTGTGTTTGCAGCACATGATTAGCAGAGGATAAATCGAGGTCACATGGCCCAGCATGCACAGATGTGGGAGCCATGGGCAATGCACACTGAAGTCACTCCTGAAGGAAGAGTGGCATGTTATGGGCTGGTTTTGCAGCCTTTCTGATACGCCCTGCTTGAGTCATTATCTTGCCCCTCTGTCCTTATAATAATCCTGCTTGAGAATGTGTTATTGTCAGCTGAGGATAGCCAACAGGGGAGAGAGTCCTGAGGGCACAGAGAAGATGTCTGATGCACTTCAGTGTGGTGATATTGTGTCCCCCAACATATTGTGCACCCTAATAAACTTATCTGGGGTCAGAGAACAGAACAGCCACTAGATAGTCATAGAAGCCAGAAAATGGTGGCACACACACACCTTTATTCCTAGCATTCCTAGAGATCCATTCAGATCTCTGTGAGTTCAAAGTCACACTGGAAACAGTCAGGCATGGTGACACATGCCTTTAATCCTATTAAGTGATAGCAGGAAACAGAAAGGTATATAAGGTGTGGGGACCAGGAACTAGAGGCTTTTTAAGCTTTTAGGCTTTTGAGCAGCAGTTTAGCTGAGATCCATTCAGATGAGGACTCAGAAGCTTCCAGTTTGAAGAAACAAGATCAGCTGAGGAATTGGTGAGGTGAGATTGGATGTGGCTTGTTCTATTTCTCTGATCTTTCAGCATTCACCCCAATATCTGGCTACCGGTTTGTTTTTATTAATAAGACCTTTTAAGATTCATGTTACACTTCAGGACCCAAGACTCCCTTGGACACCTGCCAGATCTGAGAAGGAATCAGTTGTCGGGGAATTATCTTCAGTGAAGCTAAAGGAAATACGAATTAGAGAGTCTCTGGATGATGCTCAATGCTCATGTAACTTGAATCTTTTGCTGCAATATGAGTTAGCCCTTCAATATACAGTTCACGGAATTATAATTCATTCCCACATTAGTATAAAAATCTTATCTCCTACCAAATCTGGGGTCACTGGTGTCAGAAATGTATCTGCTTGAGTACCCAGTGACTCTTCTGCGCCAGTTGTGTCCACTTCCATTTGTTGTTGTCACTCAAACAGCTTGGAGATTTGCAGTGCAAACGTTGTGCCTTTGGTCTGGACCTGTGTGGGTCTACCCTCCAACTCTCCGTGTACTGTTTTCTCTCAATATCCATTTTTAATGGAGCTTGATTTTTAAAATCTTCCTTGATTAGGCCGGGCGGCGGTGGTGCACGCCTTTAATCCCAGCACTCGGGAAGCAGAGGCAGGCGGATCTCTGTGAGTTCGAGGCCAGCCTGGTCTCCCAAGCGAGTTCCAGGAAAGGCGCAAAGCTACAAAGAGAAACCCTGTCTCGAAAAACCAAAAAAAAAAAAATCTTCCTTGATTATAGACCTTTAAATAAGGCTAAATCTCTGTGGGATGAGATGAATATATATTCTAGCTTGTTCACATATACATGGTTCAAAAATAGGGCATATGGTGTGAAAAACTGAGGGAAAATGATAACTACTATGCAGAGGATGATTAATCCACATCACATGTTAATCTTAATCTTAGATGCCCAAACATCACTCAGTACATACACAGATATAAGTAGGGAGATACATACAAACCTTATGTAAATCTTCAGCCTGATACTTTACAACCTATAGCAACTGAGTAACATCTAAGATTTTTACTTGAGTGGAGTTTTGCTAAATTTACAAAGAAAACATAAATATATGAGGATGCTTCCTTCTGGTTCTTATGGAGCTGTGAACATATTATGATTTGGCTCATTGGTTAGTAGCAGGTCTGTTTGAAATGATGTTGCCTCTCTATACCAATCTCTTGTATGCTTGTAGGTGTGCAGCCAATCAGACTTTGGCAGAAAAATGCTTAAAAGCATTCCATCTGTTCTGAACACTTGTGCTTTTGTTGTTTGTTTTGATTTGGTTTTTGTTGTTGTTTGTTATTTCTGGAGCAATGGAACAAACAAATATTCACAAGCTGTTTATACTACACTGACTGTTACAGTAATCTAGAGATGCTGTGAAGTTCTTGAGAGGATGTGTGTAAAGTTTATGCAAATAGTTTATGCAAATAAGCTTATAGAAGGGCCTTGAACATCTATAGATTTGGGTATCTGCAAGGGACCTGAATGAAGCCCCAGTGGATACTAAAGGATAGTTGTCATTGATTGCTCCAGTGAGGGATTCTGAGAAAGCATTAACTTTCAGACCTCTTCGTACTCTTCCTGCTTCCCAGACAATTGTGAATGAGAGCTGAAGAATAATTTCTCCCTTCCAGGTCTCCCCGAGAGTCTCATGTGTTCAGCTCATGGAAAGCATGTCTAGCTCTGCCAAGCAAGTCACTATAGCACTGAGCTTTATTAGAACCTTTTTGTGATCCAAAGTAGACGAGAATCCATCCACGCAGTACTCGGATGTTGGATGTTGGTGGCTAGGGATGGCTTCGAGTTTGACTATATGATCTCCCTCACTAGGGCATAGAATACTAGGAAGCAAAAGTAACAGATTCTGTTGACTGAGACTGAAGTCACAAGTTCTGAGACTGTTCTCAGGACAGATCACCTTGTGCCTGCCTCGCTCTTCCTTTGTTCTCTCCGTTGTCTGCATTTTCATTACAGTGTTCCATAAACACTGGGGAGGACCGGGAAGGAAACTCCACGGAGAGACAAACCAGCATCAGTCCATCCTCCCTCAAAGGCTGAGCCTTCACAGCTCTTCCTCAGTGTTGCTGGCCAAGAGGGCCTTCTCTGGAATGGTTATCTCCAGAGTGGTTAGCCACAGTACAGAGAAATGTGAATGAAAGAAACTTCACATTTCAGCATTTCACCCACCCATAGTTCACTTACATCATTATCTAGTTTGGTTCTAATTCTTAAACACCTTTCAGGAAAAGGTGTTTTACCAATTTCCCTGGAGTCTACAGTTGGAAACATTTTCTTAATAGACTTAATATGTGCAGCAGAGACCTGGATTCAATCATACGACATTAAGGTTTTGGGGAGTAGAAGATCAGAGGTACAATTGTGATTGAGTAAGTTCTTACTACTTAGTGAGTGAAGTCATGTTAATCTTAGTCGATGTGAGCATAATCCTTGATATTCACACAATGACACAGTCACTTCATGACTCATTTCTCAGAACATATCCCCATCATAAAGTGGCTCATGAATGTATATTAATTAAATAATATGTGTTATGTATCATATGGCTCTGCTGTTGGCCACTTAATGAGAGGTGAATTGTCTTGTTAGCATGTAGGCAGTAATCAAGACAATGGGTCTTAGTCTTAGTTTTGACTACTAATGTTTATGTCAGCCAAATAATTTAGCTATTCTAGACCCTATTTATCTCATATTTAAGGAGGGGGCAGTGAAAAGTAAGGTACTTCTAAAATGTTTTATAACCACAAAATAGCTATTCTCTTCTCATTCCATTTCATCTATCTAAAATATACATAATTAGCCCCATCAGCCTCTTAGAGAAAAATGATAAAATGTTTATTAGCTTTCTTGTCCCATTTAACCCTCGTTTACCACCATTGGTGTTTCCCCGTCACACTCTCGAACACACTTGAGGAAGTCAAGACCCTTAGATCAAGGGCACCAGCTCCCTACTTCCATAGGGTCACAGCCTGAGGACAGGTCCAGGAACTGTCAGGGTTTTGGATAGAGAGAAACTTGCTGTGAGTTTTTCCCCCAGAGTGTTCAAAAACCACTGAACTGTGTTTTCTATTATTTGTCTCAACAGGGAATTCTGTCCTTGTGCAAATGATTGCGGCTAGTCTCAAATTCCTAAAGCAGCCCCCACTCCAGCTTATTTCAAAGCCTGTCTGCCTCACCAGAACCTTCTTAGATAGTCATCTTTTGTTTATGTTGTTAAAAACTCAAATTTATCCCTGGATTAGAACACCTAGATTGAGGGACAAAGGGCACCTCATTTAGCGCTCACCCTGTAAGACTACAGCTGTACCTGCCTTTGTCTCTGCCACTATCCAGAAGGTTGCTCATGGTCAAAGAGACAATAGAATAATTTATTAATCACTCAAACTGCAAAGAAATTTATTAAGTAATTTATATAAAAATTATTTATTCAGAATTTAGTTTATGATATTTGACCATGATCTGAGACTTGCCAGAGTAAAAGAATCAGCAATTTTAGCCTTTTCTCTAAAACCTACATAGAAAAGAAGTGAGGGCTGATTTTTAGAAACGTGCCAACTTTTGATCTTTTGCTCCCCTTTATGTGACAAGTCTCCTCTCTGATAAATCTTCACATGGCTTTGAGGATGCTACACTAACAAAATGCAAAGCAAGCTTTTATGCCTTTACCTTTCCTCCACCAATTAACACTGGGAAAAGGATTAACTATTAGCCAAATTTTACAGTATAGAAACCAAAGCAATGTGATTAGTCATAGGACATTGTGTCAGAGAGACACGGGATTAAAAATGAATCCCAAGTTATCAGTATTCTGATCATGAAGAGTGAATGCTCAGGAAACAGGTGGAATCAATAGCCAGTGCCCATCAGAGAGAATCACTGTGGTGGTCAGATAGCTCAGTGGGGAGACTTGCTTGGCATGGTGGTGTTAGGTTTGAAGAGAAATGATTCGTCATTTTACTTGAAAGCACAATTAGACGCATTCCCTACAACTGACAGCAGTGAACAGGGCTTGATTGTGCCAATATGTTATTCACAGGGTCTCTCTGTGCAGCCCTGGCTGCCCTGGAATTTGCCCTGTAGATCAGGCTGGCCTCACACTCTGAGATCTGCCTGCCTCTGCCTCACAAGTGCTGGGATTAAAGGCATGCGCCACTATTACCCAGCTCCAATGATATTTTCTAATACCATTCTGAGTTCCTTAATGCTTGTATGACCAGCCATGTACTGTGGACCCATGTTTCAGCCAAAGACAGATCTTACACATTTGAAGCAGTGTGGGACCCATGTGCTTATTAGAGCCAAATGTACTCTGTTGTCAGTAATACAGAAGTGTAGCACACACTACTATGAACATGACATAGTAATACTTGATGATGGTGATTATGTTACTGTTCACTTATTTACCATTCATTACTTTTCATTATTACTTTACAGTATATTCCCATGACTTATAAAATAAACACAAGACTAGAGAGATGGCTCAGCAGCTAAGAGCATGTACTACTTTTGCACACTACTCAAGTTTAGTTTCAAAATACCCATGTCAGGCAGCTCACAATTACAAGTATCCCACCTCTCAGGGATCTAAAGTTCCTTTCTGGCCTCCACAGGCAGCTGCACTCACACCAGACCCCAGCACAGATACAAACACATAATTAAAAGTAAAAGTAAATGTTTTTAAAGTACTAAAAAGTAGTATGGAATGTGCTCTGCTTTGAGAATTGTCTCCACGATGCCTGTGTGCTAAAGATTTGGTCATCAGACTATGGTTCTGTTAGGAAACCGTGGAAGCTTTAAGAGGTGAGATTTCTTGGTCATTGGCATCCCTCTTCTACCGTGCACACCCATCAGAACACACTATCATAACACAAGCTCAGTGCAATGAGACAGATGACTGAAACCAGCTCACCTGTGAGCCAAAGTGAACCTTTCCTCTTCCTACACTGATCATCTCAGATATTTGTCATAGTTATGGAAAGCCAACACATGATGATATTTCAGTAGCAATCTCAAATGCCCAATGCCTGCTTCATCTCCCGACTGCATCAAGAGGGTCTTGTTCACCACTGATTGTTACTATCTGGTTTGTATTAGACTACACTGAAATTCAGACCATATCAAAACCACACATTTCTCAGAACATAGCCTCCTTGTTAATTAACATATGAATACATTTTAGGCAGGACCCCTAAATTTTATTCACTAAAAAAATGTTAACACTTTGCTTGACTTAAGAAATCTGTGTATGATCCTGGCACCAACTCTTACTGGGATTGCAGTTTTTAGCAAATAATTAAACTCTCTAAACCTCAGTTCTTCTCTGTGAAGTAGAAATTGTGATGCATAGTATCTCTGAGAATCTATTAATTATCTGTTCAGTGTCTGTTGAGTACCTGCTCTAAGACAGTGTCCACAGTGAAAATATGCTGAACATCCTTTGATCTTTCTAGACAGCATAAGTTAACTTACTCTACATCCCCATAAATCATCTAAAGGTAAAACAAAGCTGAATGATTGAGATACTTGATTAGATTTTTCAAAACATAGTTCCTTGTTATATATTTAAACTTTTGTTATTTGCTCTTGCTCTTACTTCCCACACACGATCAAGGCTGATTTCTCAGATGATGCTCAATACATTAGAATAGACAGTATAAGTTAATTTTGTGAATTAAATTTTATGAGACACTACATCAAATACTTCAGTAAAATAAATATATATTATTGTACCCATTGTAGCTATTCATGGTCTTATCATGTAATTATATTTTTTAAATTGAATTTGTGCATTCTTATTATCCAGTTATTCACCCCATGCTGTTCATAGCTATATAAATGTTTATAGCTATGTTCCTTAATGTTACATCATTGCGTTTACTAGAAAGAATAATTTCAAGGGTAATAGCCATGATTGTTCAACTTTCTCAATCGTAAATATGTATATCTTGGGTGTACTTTTGCAATAATCTGCTGTTTCCTTAGATAAGAAAAATTAATAGAGCAATATAATACATACTCCTAGTTTTCTAGTATATAAGTTTAGGTATAAATAAGCACTGATTATGAGTTAAAAATATTTTTAGAATTCCGCTGCCAGTAAAAGGAACATCCTTAGGTTTAGCTCCCTCTAAGAACAACTGTGACCTTTCCGGGTCAGGGCTTCAAGCTCTAAGGAAACTGTGACCCATAGAAGAAGCCTATGGAGTGTCTGCACTGCACTGCCTGGTGCTGTGGCTCAGAACACAGAATGAATGTGATACTTCCCTTGCCACCATGGACCAATTTTTGTGCTGTACCACCAAATGCTTTTGTTTGTAATGTGAGTATGAAAAGAACATGTCTGTGAGACCCTATGAGCCCAGGCTAGTTGATTCTGTGGGTTGTTTTTTTATGCTGCACTTAACCCCCACCCTCCTCCCCTGCTCATATGATTGATTCTTACTCCTTCTCTTCAGCAGGATTTCCTGAGCTCTGCCTAATGTTTGGCTGTGGGTCTCTGCACCTGTTTACATCAGTTGCTAGATGAAGCCTCTCTGATGACAATAGGCTGGGTACCAATCTATGAGTATAGTAGGATATCATTAGACATCATTTCATTGACTTTTGGAAGAGGAGGCAGTTGTGTTTGGTTCTATTCTAGGTTTCTGGACTATCCCGCCTCTGGGCCCTGGACTCTCCAGGCAGTTTCAAGGGTGGGCTCCATTTCATGTCATGGGTCTCAAGTTCGACCAGTCATTAGCAGGCCACTCCCACAAATTGTAATTTCTACACCACCTTTACTCCAGCGCATCTTGTAAGCAGGACAAATTGTAGGTCAAAGGGCTTGTGGCTGGGTTGGTGTCCCTGTCCCTCCACAGGAAGTCTTGCGTGATTACAGGAGATGGCTAAGTCAGGCTCTTTATCCTCCATTGCTAGGAGTCTTAGATAGGATCACCCTCATAGATTCCAGGGAGTTTCCATTGCACTAGGTTTCTAGCTTGTCCTGAAATGCTCCTCAGTTCCAGCCATCTCTCCCAGCACTCTCTCCCTCCATCCTCCCCTGACCTGTTCCCATATCTACCCACCTCCAATAGGGGCCCACAGAGATGAACTGACAACCAGGGAGGCTGCATGGGACTGACCTGGGCCCTCTGCATATATGTTATAGTTGTGTAGCTTGATCTTCTTGTGGGACTTCTAACATTGGAGCAGGGGCTGTCTCTGAATTTTTTGCCCACCTTGGAGACCCTTTTTCTCATACTGAGTTGCCTTGTCCAGCCTCAATATGAGGGGAGGTGCCTAGACTTACTGCAACTTGATATGCCATGTTTGATTGATATCCATGGGAGACCTGCCCTTTTCTGAATAGAAACAGAGGAAGAGTGGGGGAAGGGAGAGCCAGAGGGAAGGGGTAGGGATTGGAAGGAGAGAGGGAGAGAAAACTGCAGTTGGGGTGTAAAAAAAAAAATTAAAAAGGAAAAGAACATATCTGGATATAAAAACTAATACTCTTTCTGGAAAAGCTATTTGGGACAGATGTTGGATGTTTTCGAGTCTGTTCCAACAGGAACCTGGCAGGAAATTCAAATGGATTATTTTATCTTTTCCAGTGAATCTGTTTAGGGCCATCTAAGTGATCATTGGAACATGAATACTATCGGTTTTATTCACTTTTGAAGTAATTTTAATTCTCCTGTAAATTAAGGAGCCATCACTTCTAGTGATTTAATAATAAATTAAATCATCAGACTTTGTGGCTAAAAAAGGAGTATACATAATTGATAAATTCCTCTTAAATGAACAAGGTTCTCCACTCAAATTCATAGGTTACCCAATAGTGAAGTAGATATGGGAGTGAATGGGCAATAAAGCACAATTAATTACACCCCAAATTAGAATTTGGAGGTATCCATAAGTCACAGGATTTTAGAATCAAGGTTCGACCATTTTACTCGACCGTTGACTGATCAGAGAACTTACAGAAGTATGCGCATTCACCCGATTCACCAGCTAGATGAGGTGAGAGTGCACCACTCTGCTGTTTTACTGTGCTTTTGTTATACCTCCAAAATGGTTAAGGAGGGTCATGCAGCACAGGTGTATCTGCTCACTGTTAAGTACATCTGTGTCCGTATATCTCTGTCTTCATAATCATCTAATAAAAATCCTTAGTCTCTTTGTGGCTGTGGAATATGAGTAGCAACATTCTTCAACAGTAGATGTGAATCATTTCTATCTTCCATGGTCAAAAGACCTGGGCCAGACACTGGCTTGCAGAACTCTGCTCTGGATTTCCAGCCCTGGTGTAAGATTGAGTTTGTACACAGATATGCTCAAATGTATAAAATAAGGGTGGCATGTTGTGGCGGTTTGAATGAGATATCCCCCATAGTCTCTGGAATTGGAATACTTGGTCCCCAGTTAGTGTCAACTTGTTTGAAGAGGTGTGTCACTAGAGGTGGGCTTTCAGTTTAAAGACTTTTGACATTTTAAGTCCTTTCTCTCTCTGGTTTGTGCTTGTGGTTCAAGATGTGAGCCCTGGGCTTCCTGCTCATGCACCCCGCCTGCTGCTTGCTGCCCTGCCTCCCCACCATGGTGCACTCTTATCTCTTTGGAACAGGAAACCAAAATAAACCTTACTGTCTATACGTTGCCTTAGACATGGTGTTTTATCACAGAAATAGGAAAGGAACTAATGTACTTATTTATTATTATTATTATTATTATTATTTAGTTTTTAAACATGACTTGCAAATAAAAGTTAATGAAATGATTGCTAATGATATTCTGCTGTCCTCATAGATTGACGCCTAGCCCAAATGTCATCAGAGACTTCATCCAAAACTGATGGAAACCGATGCAGAGACCCATAGCCAATATTAGGCAGAGCTTGGGCAATCCTACAGAAGAGGGAGAGGGAGGATTATAGAACCCAATGGTGTTGAGGGCATCATAAGAAAACCAAGAGAATCAACTAACCTGAGCTCACAGGGACCCACAGAGACTGAACCAACAACCAGGGAGCCTGCATGGGACTAATGAACATATTCTTAACCTAGTTTCAGCACTAGTTCATGGAGAAATTGTATGTATTTATGTTTTTCCCAGTAATAGTGCCTCATGAGTCATTTTTAAAAGTGATATATTGAACCCACTCACGTTCATAATCCTAGAACTCAAGAGGCCAAGGCAGGGAATTGCCATGAGTTTAAGGCTAGCTGGGCTACAGAATGAGTTCCAGGCCATCTTAGGCTAAAGAGTGAGGCCTCTGTCTCAGAGAGAGAGACAGAGACAGACAGACAGAGAGACAGAGTGGGAGAGGACAGAGACCAAGGCACAGAGACAGACAGAGCATTGCATTGACAAAATTAGATAAGCTATAATTTTAATTTAAAGCTCTAAGGATGTGATTATTTTAAGAGCTGTGGATATATCTAAATACAAAGAGTTCAGATCATGCAGTCTTTATTCTTTGCTTTTTTTATACTGCTGAAAAATGAATTCTACCAGAAACTGTTCTAATTAAAATATTAATTATAGCTTATAATTAAAAGGAATAATTGTCTCTTTCAATGGTAAAGGGCCTAGGAACTATGCAATACGAAGTAGAGTTGAGGCATCTGAATCTATTTTTGTCAAAAAGAAGATGAGGAAAAACTATAAGCTAAGTCCTTTGGAAAGCGTGAAGTATATCCTTGTTAGAGCATTTGAATTTGCCTCATGAAGGTATTAGAAAACATAATTTAGGTGAAAACAATGGGCAATTTTGAATGTTCCTAAGAGTTAGCCTAAGGCAGTGTTAGGATTGCTGAGGAAGGTTCTCTACCCCAAAAAGCAGAGATTATGAGTTTGGAAGTGATTCTGCAGGAGAGATTTAAGCCATATAACCTTGAACCCCTTTCCAAAGTCTATATTTCTGCTCCGTGTTACTGAGAGATTACACCAGCAGAACTACTAAGGTAATCTAAAAGCAAAGCCAAAGTTCAGTTTCACTGGTCCAGGAGGATGGCCATGGCTCTCTGCAGTGCTGTGTTGAGAAGGATGCTCAGGTCAGCTCTAAGCTCAGTAGGACAGAGCACTGTGGCCTGTGAACGAAGCAAAGGGATGGCTTCCCTCTAGTGCAAAGCTGGATGTCATCTGACCTCCCAAGGACAGCCTGTCTCCTCTCCGTTTGCTCAGAGGTGGCTCTTCACTGTATCCCTTTGTTCATTCTGTACCTAAGCATATTTGGTTAACTCGGTTTTGAAATTTCAGTGATGAATAGCCTTCCATGTAGAGAGTTTTTTAAATTAACTGGAAATTATACATTTATAACTTAGAATAAAGCATGTGGCATATGTTGTAATCCTTTTTAGAATGACTTATGATTTGATTAAAGATTATAATGAACAATCAGAGGATTTAACTAATATAAAATTTTGTTCAAATTGGCCATTTAAATTATTGAAAATCTGTCTGGCTTCATGTTTTGGGAAGCTTTGTGTCTGACTTCCACATGCCCTTTCTTCTTTTTTTAAGTTTGCCTGGCTTAAAGAAAATTATTCAACATAGAGATCAATTGCTAATGTGCTTTGACAATCAGGAGGCTGTATCTGTGGTTTTATCTGCAACTTCAACAGAGGTGATAAAGAACTACCATGGTCTGGAATACAAATTCATACATCTCCCAACTAGGAGCAGTGCTTTTCCTGACTTAAAAACTTCAGAAACACGAAACTTCTAAGTGCTTCTGGTTGGGTTTTCTGAAGCAGAAATACTTATAGGAATTGTTTTGAATGAATTCCTAAAAATAATTCAGTGAGATACTTGTGAATTGTTATACTGTTTAGCCATACACACACACACACACACACACACACACACACACACACACACACACA
>CABHPP010102675.1:3950-17613 GCA_902168425.1 Peromyscus attwateri
TGTGTGTGTGTGTGTGTGTGTGTGTGTGTGTGTGTGTGTGTGTGTGTAGCTTTGGTGCCTGTCCTGGATCTTGCTCTGTAGACCAGGCTGGCCTCAAACTCACAGAGATCCGCCTGGCTCTGCCTCCCGAGTGCTGGGATTAAAGGCGTGCGCCACCAGTGCCCGACAGGAAAATATTCTTAAACAGACACAATTTCATATTCTTTTATGTCTTGGTCTGGAGAACTGCAGAATTACTCTCCCTGATCTGGTTGCCAATCTCATGATCCTCACATGGCAAACAGTTGTGTAGTGAGAAGCCTCTGCTTGCTCTTGCTCTCCTCCACTCACAGTGGCTGTCCTGTGGGCTTTGGGTATTTGTGAGCTTGTTTACTGGGCCCAATCAGTGGGAACGAAGGATCCAAACAGGTGCTGTGTGGTCAGTTTGAGATGGGGTGAAGGACATCTAATAACAACCTCCACTGAGTTCTAGTTAAGGTCCCTTCTTCATGTGTTAGGTCAAGACTTGCTGTGTTATCTGTACTGAAACTGTTGTGACACCTGGGTAATGAATCCGCGTACGTGCGTGCGTGCGTGCGTTTCATAGTCCCTTTTCTCGTCACTTGCCCATTTTTCTCCATTGTAGTAGTGGGCAGTAAATGAGAACCCTTTGATTAATGCCATGTGCACCGTACAGTAAAGGAAAGTGGTCTTCATTGCGTGACATTAGGTGGGTGCCTGTTGCAGAATGGTTGAGAGTAGGCTGGCTTGGTGGTTAAAATATATGGTACTAGACATGGCAGCTTAATTTAGACCTTGGAGGGAGACAACTGGCCAAACAGAAAGTTGGTGTCTAAAGGGGAGGCCTTTCTGCCGTGCTCTTACATAATTCAGTCTCCTGTTTTGAAATGCACAAGAATTTATTGCACAAATTTGACTGGAACTCTGGCTCAATTCAAGGTTCCTCTGGCACCAGCGAAATAATAGTGTCATATCCAGCATCATTTTCCCTTCTGTGTTGTTCCAGGAAGAAACTTTAATAATAATTATTATTTTTTAATATGGTGAGGAAAGGAAGATATTCACAAAGAGGCATTTCTCTGCAGAATGATCCAATCCTCCAAATAGGCCCATCCCATCTTGCTGTTGGTTATAGAGAAAATCGGTTTCCTATTGTAAGAGATGTATTTTTTTCCCCTCTAGTTCCTTTCTTCTCTTGGAGAACTGTGGGAGGGCTTGTGGCACATTGCTGTGCTGGATGGGTTTCATCTGGCTTGTAGCCTGTGCTTTAAGTAACAGGGTTGTCTCTTCCGAGGGCATTGGCTCTCCATTTTTAGCGTGGGTATGAAGGGTAACAAAAATGGAGAAGAAGATTTCTCCATTACTAGAAAACATGATTTGAGGCCAACTGGTTAATTATGAGCCTTCAGAGAAAAGGGAAGTGGTGCCAGTGGTGCAGAGCCGGTTGTGAACTAGCTGCTCCCTGCTGCTGCTGCTGCGTAGTATACCTGTACTCTACCTCCAAGGCGCCGGCGTTAGCCTTTGCTTTCACCTTTTATGTTTTTATTATTCATTTACTCACTGTTTTGTCTTTTTCGTTCTGGTGCTGGGGATCAAACTCAGTGCTTTGTGTATGGTAGGCATGCGCGCTACCACTCAGCTACATCCCAGCAGAGCTTTTCCCCACTCCTTTCCCTTCTGCCTGTAAACTCTGGTTTGTTGTTGGTAGGCTTTTTAATGTCATTGCCAGCGAAGGAGTTTCCCCTTTTAACACTGACTCACGTTTCTAGTTCATCTAGAGAATTCTTAGCCAGGTAGAAAAGAGACTTCTTGGAGATGCTAATTACTTTTCGTTTCTCCTCTGTTCCATCTGTTCCTGTGAACAGCAGATGAGTCGTTTCGTTTAGCAAAACTTGATGCCTGTCCTATCACTGCCTGATCCTCCTCGAACAAGGGAAGGAGTCCTCAGTCCTGAGCTCCTCCTGTTGTCCTCTGCTGTTTAGTTGGTTAGTGGTGCTGCATGGAGGTCAGGCCCAGAGCCTGGTGTGGACTAGGAGTGTGGTCTGCCCCCGAGCTGCCTCTTCAGCTCCTTTTCCTTCTGTGTGGTGTTGGAGATGAAGCCAGGGTCTCACGCTTGCTAGGCAAGAGACTCCACCACTGCGCTGTAGCTCCCGTTCTCCTTCATCTTAACTCCAAAACACCCCAGAAAATGCTTTGCTTTAGAATTCATCTCAAATTTGTGAGGCTTTGGGTAATTTTCTTGTTGTTTTTGTTTCTTTTTCTTTTCTTTCTTTACTTCATCTCAGGTAGTTACTTGTTTGTTTCTAATATATTAAGTGTTGAACTGTTACAGCAGAGGTATTTTTAGTTTATCGGTTTGTCTTTCCTTGAATGGTAATTTGTGTTCTGTAAGGATTTCTGATTTCCTGATAACCACCGGCTATTGACAGATTGTGGTTTTTGTTTTTCATTTTTTCAAAGATGGCAAGTAATAGAATAGAGTTCATTGTATTAAACTTGTAAAGAAACAGGCAATTGCCTTAAAGATATAGCCAAGCAGGGCATGGAGGCGCATGCCTGTCTCTATTCTCAGGTCTCAGAAGGCAGAGGTAGGAGGATGACAAGTACAAGGTCTGTTTAGACGTCATAGCAACACTCTGTCTTAAGAATACAGGTTAAATTAGAGAAAAGCATACTGATTGTTTGGCTTTGGTTTTTCAGAGTTGTGCAGTGAGATTTCAAGTCTAGGTGCTCTGATAGGATCATTAATTGCCAGTAGTTCTTAGTCAGCTAATGTAAGTGGATTTGCTAACCATGTTATGGAGCTGCAGTGAAAGGTCTTTCCTTTTTAACCTACTTGGAGATGTATCGGTTTCACTTATTCCCATAATCACAATAAGTACATTTGAGTTGTTAGAAGTGGTCCCCATTTTTTCTTTTTATTATTCACCATTGGCACTTTCTAACAGTGTGGCTCCATGCTGGGCACTTTTTAGAAACCACAGAGATCTTATTCTTTCCCCTCACACTGATCTTCCCTTGTGGGGTATGGCTGGTAAGATAAGACCCCTATGAAGTAATGAAATTATGGTACTAATATAGGCAGTGATTAGTGCTGTAACAGTGCCTTATCTCTTCTGTCTCTTGACATTAGCTCTCTTGTTAACACCCATGTCAGATGTTGTAAAACTCAACTCAGCTAAGTAGCTTTCATTTTCTGGTGGAATTTGTATTTTCCAGCCTGTGCTCTGAGCGCCAACTTAGAGTTAGTTTCTAGTTCCAACGAAAACCTATCTTTCTGCCTAGTTTTCACTGCAAACCCACCCAGAGGCCTAGATGATTATTTTGACAATCACCAGTTAGACCAGAGCTCCTCCTACCAGACTCAGTCAGGAGCCAGACTTCCATTATTTGGTTGGCAGCAAGTGGTCTACTTATTCCTGATCATCTGGTGCCAGGAGATAACTGAGGAATGTCACCTTCAGATCAAGATCCCTCATTTCCCCTTTGGCTTCTGGGGTGCTGACCTTGAACCTTGTTCTTTTCAAGTGTCCTATGCCCTCGCTGTTTTGTTACCCTGGACTTTCTCCTGGATCCTCTGCTTCTCTACAGAAGGTGGTTCTGCCATTGGTTCTCACCAGAGCAGGCTTTTCCTCTCAGAGCGTTTGTGGGTGGGAGAAAGGTTTTTGCCCAGTTGCCTGTGGGAAGCCACACCTGTGCAGGAAAGACAGCTGGGGCAGGTCCCAGGGCCGCCTTCTCTTTAAATTTCCTTCAGTGAATCTGGGACCCACCTTTCTGTTGACTGCACAGTTTCTTACTTGCAATTCTTGGCTTCCTTTGGCATTTAGGTCTGTGAGGTGCGGTGCTGTTCTTTTCTTCTACTCTTGCTCCTTCCTGCAGAAGCTTTTGCAGTGAGGTGAGGGGACCACGTATGGTTTGCTATTTGAATAGTGGTTAGGACCCTTAGAGCCTTCAAGCTATTTATTCTTAAAGTCTTGACAGGGTCTTTGGGGGTGGGGGGTCGGCTCCTGTTCTTTCCTCCCCTCCCCACTCCTCGCTGTCCGTTCTCTTTCCTCCCCTTTCTCACTGCATCTGAGCAATAAATAGCAAGCACTTCTGAAAAGGCTCTTAGTTGGCTTATGTAATTGAGTAGAAGAGCAGTCTCTTGAGGGAGATTTTTTTCTTCCATGATAGTCTTGAAAATGGTTCTTTAATTTTGGGATGTGCGAGTTCCTGTGGAATGTAATCGTGGTTATGCTGTGCACTGGAGATAACGGGTCAGTCCCTTCAAGGACACGAGGCAGCCCTCATTTGCTTTACTTCACTCACTCTTGGTTCTGGGAAACTGTTCTGCTGGCAGTTTGCCAGGAGACATTTGTAACTGGGACTGTTTCATGGGAATGCCACTTCCTCTGCCCTTTTCCTGTTACCATGGTTAGTGTGAGGCTGGCCCTTGGGAAAGAGTGAGGGTCTGTCTGTTCCTGTCTGCCTGGGTGTGGCCAAGTGGCTTGCCCTGTAACAGAATCTCAGATTTCACTTCTAGCCTTAGACTAGTTGGTACTGAGGAGTATTTGGAAACTGTGTCTTCCCACCAGTACTTAAGTGTTACCATTTGTCATCTCTCTAGAAGGTCAAGGAGTATTGAATCCCCCAATTGTTATTAACCTACTTGTTTATTTTTACTGAACCATTTGATTATCACCATGGCTTTCTAGCTTTTCTAAACCCCTGATCTCTTTTATCTTTTATGGCATTGACTTCGAGACTAAGCACATTTGTTATTCTTTCTTTTCTACTCCCCAGCATTTTCAAGTGTGGCTGTTGACCTTCACTTTTTTCCTTGGGATATGTGTGAAATGTATTGGATTGTAAATTTAGTATTTACCCATATCTGTGTCTGTAATAGACTTGCTTATTCTTAAAATGTATTTTGAGTGAGGAATACACAGAGTTAAGAAATAAAGCTGCCCCCACCTCCGTTGCAACAACTCCTGGTAGGTGTTTGAGCATGAGACTCCTTGTAGACATACTTAGGTATCTCCCATCTGGCTAAGGTGGCTACGAGTTTAAACGTCACCGCTGCTGCCTTGTAGCTTTGTGGTTAGCAGACTTTTTTTTTTTTTTTAAACAATAGAAATGTGCTGCTCTGTGTGTTCAGGACTACAAACCAGTGGATATCCTTGTGGATCTGTCTCCTGGCTGCCAAGGGAATTGAAAGGTCCTTGATTGTAAATATGCCCAAGGCATGTGATACTGTTCCTATTTTAAGTCTATAATTCAGATGGAAATTGCAGCCTTTGTTTATTAAAAAGCCATGTGAGGCAGAGCTACTGGGACTGGTCCATTATTTACTGTTTGAAATTTTATTCATTTAAGTCTGATCATGTCTGTTCTTGTTTTAATTCAACAGTTTTAAGATCATCACGGAGTGTGATTCTGCTTGGCTACATTAATTAATATATTATAGTTTGTTTCATTTTTTAAGGCAAAAGTCAAACTTCTTATTGACCCTGTTTATTTCATAGCACATTTTGAAGTTAAATATTCCCTCTGCATCATAGAAAGCCACATCTGTGCTGGACCAGCTTTTTCCCTTGTTTTGATAGAGGAGAAGAATATAAGGCATGTTTTGTGAGGGGAATAACAGCCAGTTAGTCTGCTGCACACAGGAATAAAAGTAGAAGACGTGGTGAGGAATGGCTGAAGGTGATCAACTAGATTTAGTTGTAATAAACACCTGGCCTCTGTTTTCAGCCTTGACATTATCTCATATTTGCTTCTTAATATCACATATCACATTTATGTATGAAAGTCCCTGGGTATCATCATTAGTCCTGTTTGTCCACTGTCCTTTAGCTTCCTCTCCCTCTATCCTGCATCAGTAACCACTATCTGTGTTTCAGATCTGTATATATGTTTATACCTTTGCTGCTGATGCAAGTCTATGAATAACATAATAATACTCTTTTTGTCTGTTAATTCTGTATTTATATAGGGTTTTAGTGTGTCTTTCTACGACTTCCTTTTCCTGCTCAATATTATTGTCAAGTTTATTCCATGGTTTTGTTGCTGTAATTCAGCTTGATTGCTATATTTTGTTATACAGTGTTAATATGGACATTACTATGCTCGTCTTCTGTATGGGGTCTGAGGTCTAGGCCGTAAGTAACATTTCGTTAAATAGAGGGGTGTGTCAACCAAACATCAGTGTGCAATACCATGTCAGAGTGACATTTTATATTTCTACTAGTAGGAAAAGGACATTTCTATCAATTTCCCACATTCTTTCCTTAAGAATTTTGTCATTGTGGCGGTTGTAATGTAGTTTCTCTGGTTATTGAAATATTCTTTTTTCATAAACTTACCCTTCTGAGTTCTTTAGTGAAGTATCTCTATATAGTCTTTGCCTCTTCTCCCATCAGTTTTCTTTTTCCAGTTTGTCAGAGTTTCTTACCATGAGTGATTGATCTGATGAGAAGAAAGTTCCACCACACCTCCTGTCCCTCCACCTAAAAGAAACTCGCATCTGCACAGATGTAGACCAGCAGGAAGTTGCTGTCTGTGTAAAGCCATTGCCCCTCTGGTATTTAAAGACACTGCTTTAGTAGTTATTGCCTCTGTTCTGATGCCACTCATCTTTTCGCTGCTGGACTACTACCTGCCATTTCTCTCATCTGAAATTGGAACCCCAAACTCTTCAGCCTATTCTTCTGCTCCCACCTCACTTCTGTCTGCTTTTCAGCACAACTTTCAAAGTAGTTTGCTCGCTTGCTCTCAGTTTATCATTCTTCCTGTTCTCTTGTGTACTCATTCTTAGACCTAATGTGGCTTTTACTCCTACTGTTCCCAAGAACTACTTTCACGAATTTACCAAGACCACTCTTAGCTGGATACAGAATTTGAACCTTCATCCATACCTTGCTTGGTCAGCTTTGCCGTATTTGATACAGCTGATCAGTCCATCACTTTTCTTAGCTGTTCTTCTTTCTCCCTGTACAGATTCATTACCTCTCAGACAGGTTCCTGAGGATACAGTTATCACTCTACATGCTACAGCTTTCAGACTATTAAACCAGTTTACACACACTCCGGTTCCACATTTGTGCATCCAGCTGCCCACTCAGCTCCATGTGGATCTTAGCAGCTGAAGCTTGCAGGCCCACACCTCAGCCCCTGCTCTTACTCCTTCCTATAGTCCACACCATCTGGTCTCCCCCTCTCATTTGATGACCCCTACTCATCAGATCCTAAAGTCATCCTTGATTCTTGTCTGTCTTTTACATTTCACATTCCGTTTAGGATCTACCTTTAAATTCTTGCATTTTTAAAAAGTCACTCAGTAAGTCTTTGCTTCCCCCTTTTACTTTGCTCTGTCTTTCTGATAGAGAACTTAAAAGTCTTACTAGAACAGCTTACCCACCTTTTACTTACTCCCAGCCCCAGACTGTTGAACCCCAAGAAGTACTGAATCGTTTCAAGGTCATTATATTTTATGGCTACAGATTTTAGGCTAGGAAAAGCCTGAAAGCAAGGATTTGACAGGAGGTCTCTGTTTTGCCTTTCAAAAGATCTTTGACCCCACACTTTCCTGTTTTGACTATTGGCCTAAAATGCCTCCTGTCGAAAGGTCAGATGTGTCTTCATGTGCTGGGCTGTGGGTGTTGGAGACCTCTTTCTGGAGGAGAGAGATGATTGCGGTTGTCTCTCCATCTCTAATGTGAGTCATTGCAGGGCCTACATTCAATGTCAGTTCTCAGGAGGTATAGTGATCACAGCACATATTGGTTTGTATATTATCCACCCACCAGATAAAGCAAGCATTCTCTTCTATTTTTATTTTGAAAAAAATATTTCCATGTAAATTAGAATCTAAACTAGACAGTCCCTTTTAGCAGGAAGATTCAGCCACAGTCCTGTTTCCCCAGAATACATTCCATACCTCAATTGCCTCTTAGAGATTTCAAAGGCTTTTATGTACCTGGTAATTTGGAGGAATTGCTTTTATTTTGTGGCTTCTTAGGGACTTCTAATATCTCTCTTGTAAGATGTTTGTAGATGTCAATAGCTCCTGGCTCTGAAGGGTTAGAGTAACAAGATCATTCTGTTTTCACTTGTGATACCTTGTCTTCTGCTTGTGCTATTTGTTCTTTCCTGGCTTCATGAGAGGCATATAATCAGACTCTGAGTTTGCCCTGTATTTTATTAGGGTGCTTGCTGGCATACTATTTCCTCGCTTGCCTTCTTTTGAGGGGATTTTGTATCAGTCCAGCCCCAAAGAGTATCTTCAAAATAGAATTCTTGTTTACATAACAATTTGTCATGCATATGTATGTACTGTCCTATGGCTTTCACTGGGATACTTTCCATTTTTTAGTGTTCCAGTCAACTGTCATTTTCTCATTCCTATGTGGAGTTTCAGGGTGTGTAGGTAAGGCATGGAAATTCAGCCTTCATGACACGGCATAAGGCTCTGAAAGGTAAACATCATTGTTTTGTTCAATTAATTTAAACCATTTTTGTTCAGTAAGGCTTTTGTAACCACACTACAACTCTTTTAAGAGATTTTCCTCTCTTGCTTGGTGAGTGTGAATCCATTGGTTCTACTTTATTCCTGAGGGCTGATTCTGATAACCATTGATTTTTGTCTTTATTAAAAATCCTGTTGGAACTGGGATGGAGTTCAGTGGTAGAGGGCTTTCCTAACATGTGCCAAGCTTTGGTTTGAGTCTCCTTACTGCAAAATGAAACAAAACAGAACAGAATCCTGTGCATTGCTAGTAACTAAAATATGCCAGCTAATCTTCTGTGCCATTGAGTGTCATAAATAACTCTGTCTAGGACTTCTTTGCTAAATGTTATATTTGGCAACAAACATCAACTCATGTCAGATCAAAGAGATGATTCCAGTAAAGTCCATCTTGGCCCACCAAAGAATTTACTGGTTTTACAGGAGTGTATGTCGTCCTTTATAGGAGCATGAATGACTCAAAGGTTACCACACCATGAGAAGCCCACCCTAGCATGAGTGATGATGAGTAAATGCTGGGTCCCTGCACTTCTGTTCATAAATTGCAGGCTGTTTGATAGGCTGGGGGGAGGTGTCTTTTCTCCCCAGGAATTGTTTATGGCTTTTTTAACTTCCAGGGAAGGATGTGAACTTTAGATTCAGCTTTCTGTAACTTAGGAGGTTGGGGTTTTTTTTGTTTTTTTTTGTTTGTTTGTTTGTTTTTTTGGTTTTTTTTGCTGCACAACAACTTCTTAATTTGTGGCCCCTTGATTACACCTGGCTTCCAGGACATTTGTAAACTATTCATAATACATCTTTTTTTTTTTTTTTTAATTACCCACCATTCCCTTAGACTGGGCAACTCCTACTTAGCACCTCCACTTTGATTCTTCTATTCTGTAGAATTCTCACATTTAGGGTCATACTTAAACATAGATAGTGGTACTTTTGCTGCAAGACCTTGTTCTGAGCTTGAACACTCATGCTCTTGAGAAGATGTGTCTTCTCTTTCTGAGAATGATAATTCCCCCCCCCTTTTTTTTTAAATTCTACGGAGGAAGTAGATGACAGTGGGATGATGAATGTGAAGCTCAAAATTCCTTGTAACTGAAAGAATTATTTACATTCTCCTAAGAGATTTTCTTGGCCATGGCAGTGAATTGAAATGTCTTATTATGTGTTCAATACATCAGCGCTCAGTTAGAGAGGAAACACCTACTTCATTTCCTTTTTCCTTAATGTTGACTTTAGGATGAGCTTTGAATGTAGCATTAAAATGATGAAGGTTCTTTACTGGAAAGCTACTTAGGGAAAAAACAAGTTACAAATGCCTTCTTTAAATTAAGTATTACACAGATGAGACAGAGGCATCTCACTTTGTCAGAAACAAAATAGATGGTGAAGTCAGGACCATGTTAGCCCACCATAGAGAATGGAGATCACTGGTTTACATATATGATAGGAAGCAGTTTCTGCTTTTCTCCTTCTGTACTGCTTCTTTTTTAATGTAATATGGGTCTTGGAGACCCTTACATCTATACATGCAATCATGTTCTCCTAGCATACTTAATCTGAGTATATACTAAAAGGGAGGTACTCTATGTGGCTCTGAGGAGTTAGAGGAAGAAAGAAATGTGTAGGGTCTTTGCTGTCATGGAACTTAAAGCCTTGTGTGAAAGAGACACTGAAGTAATCGTATTAGAGCGGATACAATCTCTTTCTCAAGCACATCCCTCAAGTTTCCATACCCCCACCAAAGGCAGGAAGCTCTGGACTTCTTAGTCCTGTCATCAGGACTCAGTGTTGGATTTCTACCCTTTTCTCCCCTGTTCACTGTGCCACAGCCAAAATCTGTTAATTCAGTTCTAAAGGTTCTCATAACTCTGAAGTTCTGGTCATTCCTACTCTTGTCACCTTCATCCAGACGTTCTCATCCTCTGCAGGGGACGGTTATTTGGAGCAACCTTAGAAGAGAAGTGTAGGACCATAAGGTGATGAGCCAAGTTGTGTATGTTGAAATGCATTCCTCTCTGTCTCTTTTCTTGTTCTGTTTTTTCTAATTCTAATTTTCACACCATTTTTTCTCTGTCCTGCAAATACATTAAATTCTATATGTCAGTGAAACTTTCTGGATCACTTCCTCCTTTCCATTTCCCTGAATTCTTATCACATCATTTTGTACTTATTCAAAACTGCTTTGTATTGCTGCTTTGTATCTGGGATCTCTTCTATTATACCATGTTAAATTTTCTTTTGAGTCCAGAATGTAAACGTATTAGCTAGTTTATATATAGTTAGTAGTTGGTAGGTACTTAATAGCTGTTTTGAATTAGATTTAGAGTATGTGTGTGTGTGCATGTGTGTGCATGCATGGGCCCAGTGGGTCCCAGTGTATACTGAATTTCTTCTGTGTTGCTTATTTCCAGCCGGGGTCACTACAATTGCTCCTTTTGAGCCTGCCACTTGAAAAAGAAATTCTCCTCCCAATGAAGCATTTCAATCAACTATTTAGTAGCCAGTTATAAGATGTCTAGTATTTAGTTAATATTTATAATCCTAGGAGACAATCGGTTTCACATATATTCCTGTGTGTTACAGTATTGCCTTTGTTAATCTTTACCATTCCCAATAGCGTGTTCTATTTTGCTTGCAGGATAAGAACAAGAAGCTGCGTCCCCTATATGACATTCCCTACATGTTTGAGGCCCGGGAATTTCTTCGAAAAAAGCTCATTGGGAAGAAGGTAAGTAATGAGTGAGTGTACATTTGCAAGTGTTTGAACTTAGTCTCATGCTTTAGGAGTGATAATTGTAAAGTAGGTCCTTTCTAGGCCCTTTAGCAGCAGATGACACTCCCGACCAAGTCAAGTGGAATTACTTTGATATGAAGAGAGGTGTGTCTGTGTGTCAGGAAGTGGTATCCTTTGGGAGAGGTTTAAAATTGGGGCCCTGACCATAGTTTGATTGTCAGTGCTCTCACGGCAGGTTCCAGGCTCAATTCCAGTTTCAATAATTGCATATTGCCCCACGCTGCATTCAGTTGGCTCTGCTGTTCTCTTCAGCCACCTCCATTATAAGTCTGGGGCCATGGGAGTTAGTAGTGAGGGAAAGTTGCTGCTTTTTTTGTGTTTCTTCTACTTCTGAGGGGCAAGATGTCTACTGGAGAGGGAAGTCTTGTTCTCTTTTAGGAACATGGGTAGGAAAATGCATTGTATGTGAATGCTACCTGGCCTTTGAAATTTCCAGTAGCCTCTACTCTAGCTACTGAGACAGTAGGGACTTTAATGGGAAGTGCTTGCGTTACTTCTCAGGAACCGATGTGAAGACTGCTTGCTGGGTAGTATGTTGACTTTACAGTCCCAGGGCTTGGAGACCTAGAGTGCCTGTCCTAATATTATTATTTTTATGGTAATAGTCTCCAAGTGTTATGAATAGTGAGCTTTTTAATGTATCTTTATTTTCCTGACGTCTTATTCCAAAGTTCAGGACCAGTTGTGTCCTGGATGTACAAAGAAAATAAATAGGATGATTGTTCAGGAAGGGACTATGAATCATGTTCTAGTTTAGGATTTTAAGAGAGATTTCCTATTATGGGTTGATTTTTATATTATAATATCTTCCAAATACTGTAGTACTTCAGAATACCATAATTGTCTTATTTGGTCTAGTCTTTTTTTTTTTATTTTTTATAACCATAATTTCTTTATTGATTCTTTGGGAATTTCACATCATGCATCCCAAGTCCACTCACCTCCCAGTCCCCTCATATTCCCCCTGTCACCTCTGCAGCACCCCTGAAAGAAAATTTAAAAAATCAAATCAAAATAAAATAAAGCAAGCAAGTGAACAAACAAAAACATGAATCAAACAAAACCACCTTGCTTCTCCATCTTTCCCATCTCTCCAACACCTCTTTATTCGTCCTGGTGGCAATGGGATCGGTGTGTCACATAATATACCCTTTTGTCCAATCAGCTTTACTAGCAAATGTTCACTGCACTGAGTCACTGGTCTGGTTCAAGGCCTCTGGTTTCTGGTACACCATCATCACTGGATTCTTACCGAACTCCTCTGAGAATTTCTGCAGCTGCCCTGAGTCATGGAGAGCCTTTGTGGGTATCATTCCACAGGATCAGTCCTTTCTCAAGAGCCCCAGCAGGTGATGGTGTAGATGCTAGGGTGGGCCACCCCAAGGCCCAGCTCTGGGCCTGGGTGGCAGCTGAGCTGGTCAGTTCTGGCCACTGGGGCACCTACCTCAGGTGAGGGGGAGGAGCCAGCCCTCCCTAAGCCCATACCATCAGGATCAGTTCTCCCTCTACTGTGGTGAGGAATGTGGCTATCTCTCCTGAGTACAGAGGTCAACTCTCTTGCTGCAGTGTCCAGGGAGAGGCAGGGCCACTTTTCCCAGGGACAGTGAAGTGTGGGCCAGCTCAGCATGACCCTCTGATTTCATCTCGAATGATTCCTGTGGCCCCTGAGGTGACACAGGCCATAGATATCAATTTGATCTGGTCTTAATCATTAAACCCATGTTATTTACCCCTCCCCTAGACTGATGATGTTTTGACAGTTTAATACAGCTCTGAGTCTCAGCTGGCCTAGGATGCACCCATTTCTACCCACAGACAAGATACAGTGTGTTTCAGGACAGCCTCAAACATGCAGTGTAGCAAAAGATCTCCCTCCCTGAGCTCTTGCCTCTACTTCCCAGGTTCTGGGATTACAAGCATGTGCTCCCATAGCCAAAAAAAAAAAATCCCTAGCTTTTGAATTAATGTCAAAATAATGTATTATAAACATAGTCACTTGTCTGGGTATGGTGGCACATGCCTGCAGTCCTAGCATTTGAGAAGTTGAAGCAGAGAAGTCAAGAGTTCAAGGTCAACCTAGATTACATGGGATCCTATCTTAAATAAACAAACTATATAAATAGGTTTATTATATATGATACTTGGTAGCTTGGTAAATTATAGCAAAATATTTTGAAGTTGCATGTAAGCTGAAATCACTAATTCTGGATCCCCTAAAATGAGTATTAAATCTCCTCAGGTTCCTTCAGAGAATAGCCTCATTTGTCATTGTATAAAACTTGACAGAGTGCTATATTCATTCATGAAGTGTAGTGGGAATGATGGCTTTAGGTCTCTTTCAATTTCCAGATTCGCTGTTATCCGATGCA
>CABHPP010102677.1:0-23932 GCA_902168425.1 Peromyscus attwateri
GAATCTGCCCAGGTGATGAGAGGGGACACAGGGGACAGTGGCATGCAAAGTTCTCATGGTAGGCACTGCAGAGGCCTTATCTGCTCCCTGCTATACTGCACACAGTGACCTGGCAGGTGGTTTTGCCCCCAGGCAGAGCTACCTGCATGTTGGAAGTTGACCCACCCCATCCCTCACCCCAGACAGCCCTCAACTAGTGACAGTCAGGGGACAGTGGATAAGCCCTTCTTCCCCCGTGGCTCCTAGCTGGTGAGGGTGAGGGGTGAGGTCTTCTGCCTAACAGAGTTCCAGGCAGGCTGAACACCAGGAACCCACAGCAGATACCATGCCTAACAGCCATACTTCATTGAGGTTTCTCCCTCCCACCCATGCTCCTATTTCTCTATCATGCTTTCTGGGACCCCCTCTTAAGAGGCAAAGTACAGTAGAATCTTCACTGTAGGATCTGCATTTGGGGGAACTCATGTCAGATACACACTGTTCAGCAGGAAGCCTTTAGCAGCCTGGCCTCCCCTACCATATGCATCCTTGATCCTTACCCCTCTATTCACAGACCCCAGTGCTTGGACTCCTAGCTGAGAGGGCTTTGCATCACTTGGAAGGATCACAGCCGGAGACACCTCCTACTGTGGGTGGATGCCCTCCTCTCTTCCCTAACCCTTCGGCCTCTCAGTTTGAATGGGTCGGGGAAAGTAGACACCTGGCTGAGCCGCAGGCAGCCTTGGCCTTGCACAAGTCTCTGTGGCAGGCCGGGGAGCAATGAGCTAATTCTGCAGAGAGCAGAGAGAATGGCCTCGTGACAAGAAGAGACCTGTCCCCTAGGGCTCTTGTGGCACCACTGTGGGCTATCTGTGTAGGGAAACAGCTGAGCCATCCAGGAGTTGGTTCTGTTCTCACGACCCCTCACAACTCCAATGACCTCAGAAGAAACTCACGAGAACACATAGGAAATAAAGGGGAGGGTCACACACCCACCTCCCCTGTAGTAGATATATTCTGTAAGTCGATATTTTGGGACACTGCCTATTTTGTGGGCCTAGTGTACTCATGGGCAGTTTGTGTACCTGGCAGGGTGTGTGTGTGTGTGTGTGTGTGTGTGCGCGCGCGCATTTCTAAATAAATAAATGCAATCTGCTCTGTCCATATAATGCTATGTGTACATGTATTTTCAAGGCTGACCATTTAGTATTGGACAACCAATTGGTGTGCTCTTCCTTGATGAAGCTGGTTGTTGTTCTTAAAAGGCTGATCTGATGGTGCCCTAGGCATTCCAACACAGCCCTTGTTTTCAGTGGCCACTGTGGCCATGGAGAACCTCAGCCCTTTCTTTCCTTGAGAGGGATGCTCTTCCCACATCTGCCTGCTTTCTGATGTGACTCTGACCCTTCTCCAACGTGAACTTTTAATACCCTGGGGACTATCCTCCTGTCCTCCCTTCCCCCCAACTCCTTAGCCTGGGAATGCTGGGTCCACAAGTTTCTTCCCACTGTCCCTCTTTCCTGAAGAGCAGAACAAGGTCACCAGATCCCAGGCCACATCCCTCAGGGAGCTGAGACTTGGGGGAGCCAGGGCCATTGCCTTAGGACAACCTGTCTTCCTGGGTCACTTATGGTCATTCAGGAGAAAGGATAGCTTCCTGGGACCAAATGTGACCCTCCTACAAGTAAATTCTGTCACCAGCACTGGGAACCATGGGGCTGGATTCTGTCTGGCCCTCTCAGGGCCTCAGTTTCCTCCTCTGTAAATGGGTGTGCCCCAGTGACCTCTCCCATGGCACTGAGCACATAGGTTTGGGCCACTACACATATCTGATCATTAGTCAGTTCCCAGGGGCTGGCAATAAAATCCAGAGCCATTTCCAAGGGGACCTGGCCGGGCCAGGCAGAAGGTCCTGCAGGAGGAAGGAAGCCAAGTCCTCCCCCACATCCCAGCTCTATGCCGAGTCCACGTGGGGGTGGGGGTGGTGTCCAGGAGGAAGTCTGTCCCTGGCCTTGAAAAGGTGCCCCAGCCTGCCAGTGTTTCAAGGACAAGGCCTTGCCTTCCTGCTATCTCTGGGGGAGCTGGCAGCCGTTAACAAATCCTCTGCAATTTGCACCCACCAATCCTGCTTGCTCACTGGGCGGCCGCGAGCCGTTTTTCACGCGGAGCTGCACACAGCTTTGTCTTAGAGAGACAGCTCTGGCGGGTGTCCCTGAATGGGGCCATTTGTCCTCCATGCTGAAGGGAAGGCAGCTGAGAGCTCTGTTGGGGTGGGCAGAGGCAGAGAGGGTGGAGAAAGGCTATGGGGGAGGGTGAAGGTAAAGACAGAAGCCATGACACTATGAGACCAGGAGTGCGGCCCACCATGGAGCTGCCACAGAGCCACCGTGCAGTCAGGTGGGTGCAAGAAGGCTTATTTTCCCAAGACAGGAGGATGCTGGTCTTGACCTGCCTTCCCTGGTGTAAGGAGTCCCGGGTGGTAGAAGTTGAAATGATCTGACTGGCTTTGGATGCCTGTGGCCCATCCCAGCCCCATGACAAATGAACTACAGGGCTGCCACACAAGCTACTGTAGAAGTCCCCATTTCAGCCCCTACCCCTGGATTGAGAGCTCTAGGGTGGGACCCAGTGTCAGGATCCCAAGACCCTCCTCCACAGATCACAGGCAGAGAGAGGCAAGGCATGTTTCAATGCCTCTACTGTGACCAGCAGACACCTCCCTTGGAGGCTATGGGCATGTCACACATCAGGGAAACAGAGCAGACACATACATATTTGGGAACTTAGAGCCAGCAAGCTACATTGTTTCCATTCCTGTTTCGGGGCTTTGGCTGCTGCGCTGGAAGGTGTGAGGGTGTGCTTAGAAGAGAGATCAGACATAGGCATGTAAACAGTGGCAGGCTGGGGGGCAGGGTAGGACAGTAGGTAGGAGTTTGGGCACAGCACGTGTCCCCAAGGGGGAACTTGTTAGACTGTATCCCTCTTGGGAATGCAGACCCATGGTTCCCATCCAAAGGAAGCGAGACATTTGCATGATGGTGCTACCCCACAAAGAGCAAATGCAGGCAGCTGACAGGCGTTTTCTAAAGCTACCCGGTAGTTCTGTTGTCACACCCAGTCCTGGGCAGCCTGGCTGTGTCCTCTGCCTGTCCCTAGGGAAGGTTATCTCTTCCCACTCTGACCATTCTTCTGCCTCTGTGGTCCCTTCTCCAAAAGCCTGCTGGTGCCTGTCACAGTGGCCCTGGGTATCCTTGATGCCTCCCACGCTAGCTGGGCTCCCACACTCCCATTATGCCAATAACACCCCAAAGAACCCACAGCCTTGGCTATGCCAGGGAGAAAGCGTGGAAAGAAAAACAGCAGGCATCCCCACCCCTGTCCCAGCCCCACTGTGCATCGTCCTTTCCTCTGGTCCCTGGGCTGCTTACCTTCTGAGCTCTGACATTCTCTAGTCTGTTATTTCAACATGTGCTGGCTGCTCAGCGGGTCAGCTGAGGCTACACAGACCTCTTCAAGCATGAACACCAGCAGAAGCATACAGAGGACTCTTGGGGACCTCGGACATGGTGACTGTCTGGTACTCCCACCCATGTAGCCAGAAGGCTGACATTTCAGTACAGCCTGCCAAGTGACTCCGGGCTGGCATGTGGTGGCGGAGGGGGCTGACGGGCATTGCTACAGTCTTGGAGGAGAGTCTGGGAGGTGTCAGGTGCTGGGGGCTGGGCAGGTGACCTTCTATGCTAGGAAAAGGTAGGGGGTGGGGGGTGGGGTGCAGCTGGCCCCTCAGGAGCCTCAAGACGAGGATGCTGAGTGCATGTGCGCACGCGTGCATCTGCTCCCGTGTGTGTATGTGCGCAGAGGCTAAAGGCTGCAGCAGAACAAAGAGCTGGGGGCTGGGCATCAGAGGGCCCCACGTGGAGGCAGCTGCCTGGGCGGCTTGCTGTAGTGTCTGGGCCCTGCTCACGCTCTGCATTCCGTCTCTGTCTCTCTCTCTCTTGCTCATGCCATACAGAGCTGCCCCCAGGCCTGAGCCTGCACACAGCCACCACCCTGCTCACAGCCACAATCATGCACACAGCCCCACTCTCTGCCAGCACTCTTGACAAAGCATCTCTCCTCGCAGCATGATCTCATTCCATGGCCTTCCCGAGCCCCAGCCTGGCCTCCTGACAGGAGAGACAGACGGCAGAAGGGTGGGAGAGGCGCCCACAGATGCAGCCAGTCGCACACGCGCGCGCGTGCGCACGCACACTGCTCAGCCATTCACAGTCACACAGTCACAGGCATGCACCACCTCCAGAGCCCACACACAGCTGTGCACACTCACAGGTCTCCATGCACCGAGACCCTTCCACATACACACTATAAACAGAAAGACTCATCAGATACATACAAGTCTACACACTCAACACAGCCAGACATACTAGGCATAAGCATACAGACAGATGGCAATGCAAACATACAGACCTACACACATACAATGTACACATGCATGACACACTGTCACACACAGAGAGAGATGCATACCATGTATACACCCACACATTCAGAAATACCAGGCATGCATACACAGGGAGATGGCCTTGAACACACTCACAGCAACACACACACACACACACACACACACACACATGATAGGCAACCTCACACCACACATAACTTCACATAAAGACATGCATGCCACCACAGCCACACACATGTATAGCCACATGTACCAAGTATGGGGATAAAGTCTGAGATGCGAAGAAACCCACACAGGCACAGAAAGCCAAGGAGGCTAGATCTGGTCAAGAACAGCAAGGAAGGGACAGACAGCAGAGGCCCCTGGGGAGGAAGGACAGAGACACTGCACAGGCAAGCTAGACAGAGCGGAGCCCAGGCAAATGGGGAAGGGAGGGCAGCTGGGGTGCCACAGGCTCTGAGCACAGAGTGCCAGGACCAGGGCCTCTCGGGAGGCTTGGAGAAGCACATGCACCTGAAGGGAAAGTTCCATCTGATAATGGACCTATTCGTCCTCAGAGCCCAGGGCAGAGGGGTGCCTTTTGGGCAGAAGGATGAGGTAGGTCAGGAGATGCGTTGGGGACAGGGACATGGAGAAGGATGGCTGGCAAGCAGCATCTACTGGTGCCCACGATGTCAGGCTCCAGCTGGCTCTCTTTCTTGGCCCACACGGAGGGAGCCCTCTGAGTTCCCAGAGGCAGCTATGAAGGAGGCGGGCAAACCTCTGACTACAGCTCAGAGGCAGGCGAGGTGGCTGAGAGAGTCAGCCTGTGCCCAGGAAGCCCTTCATCCCTTGAAAGAAACCAGTTGTTGCAGCCTCCTAAGACTGGCCTCTACCCTTCCTTCTTGGGGTCACACCTAGGAAAGGCAGTGAGTCAGGGCTCTTGGGTCTGACAGGCCGGAATCCCAACAAGGGACTCCACTTCTGCCACGGCACAGCATGCTGCGTCACCAGTTGCCAAAGGAGTACACGGACACCGGCACTGGAAGGGGTGCTGTGAACTGTGACCTTGCCCTGCCGGTATGTAGACAAGAGAGCGAGCAAATCCCTGCTTCAGAAGTGATGACATGGTACTCAGAGAGTACAGCATCCTGCTGGAGAGACCTGTGTCAAGTCAAAGAGTGCTTGGATTCTAGATGAGAGCAGAGGCCTGCTGCTCTAGGATCTAATCAGACCTGGGGTCAGCTCCGATGGAGTAGGCAAAGCCCCCAGAGAAGGCTGGAGTCCTAGTACCAGCTGGATCACTTGTGAGCTGGGTGACTGCAGACAAGTCACAAGACCTCTCTGAACAGTGTCCTCACCCTCTCCAGTGTAGATAGTATTCTGTGTCTCACAGAACTGAGGTTTACAGCACTCCATAGACTACTGTATGAGCCAGCAGGGGAGGGGTTTAAGAGATCCAGGGGACAGGTTTACAAGGCCTGAGCCCCCTGCACCCCCCCCCCCCCCCCACACACACACTAAGAAGTAGCTCTGGCTTCCAGAGCAGCCCATTCTCCCACTGGCCTTTTTCCTCTCTGCCGACATATCTTTCTTGATTTTGCCTGATTTTATTTATTTACTTATTTGCATGAGGGAGAAGCCTGCATGCTAGGTGTGCTGGTGAGGTTCCTGTCAACTCGACACAGCTGGGGTCATCTGGGAAAAGAGAACCTCACTTGAGAAAGTGCCTCCATCAAACTGGCACATAGGCAGGTCCGTGGGACACCTTCTTGACTAATGATTTATGTGGGAAGGCCCAGCTCACTGTGGGAGGTGCCATCCCCAGGCTGGTGGTCCTGGATTGTATAAACAAATAAACAAACTGAGCAAGCCATGAGAAGCAAGCCAACAAGCAGCATTTGCTTCAGGTCCTGCCTCCAGGTTCCTGTCTTGAGTTTTGGCCTTGACTTCCCTTCCAGATGGGAGAGGCTTATCTGTAAGTGGAAATAAACCCTTTGCTCTCCAAGTTGCTTTTGGTCGTGGTGGTTTATCACAACAATAGAAAGCAAGGACACCAGGCGAGCACTCTACGACTAGGCCATGCCTGGGTGGTCTCCCCAGAGGTCTGCTGCTGGCCCCGGTGTCCACACTGCCCCCTGCAATCCGTCCCCTGTGCTAGCAGACATGGCTGTCACAGACTTGAGATTTTAGCCACATTCCCATGACTCTCAGGATAGAGAACACAACTTTGAAGACAAGGCCTATACGATTCGGCTGCCACTGACTCCACCAGCGCCCTCTGGCCCCGCGCTCTACGTTTCAGAAGCACCTTCCTTGTTTTAATTCTGACACAGAGCCCTGTTCCCCTGCCACCCAAGGCCCTTTGCACAGAAGGCCCCTTTCACCCATGAAGGTGTTTGCCCCTGGTTTTGTCAGAGAGTCAACTCTTTCTCAACTTCGGGAAGCTTCCCTTGACCCAGCATGGTCTGCACTTCCCAATCTCTCCTAGACTCTTCCTTCAGAACCTGAGCACAGCTTGAACTACAGACACTCCAACATGTGTGCACACCTGTGCACGCACTCCCCACATTATAATCATTTACCCACTCATTCTGAATCAATAAAGAATGTTAGTATCATCCCGACACTACACTAGGCACTTGACATGTTTCTAGAACTTAACCATGATCCCTGCAAGGCAAATCTCAGTATCATTCCTGCCTTCCCAAGAGATTAAACAGGTCTAGAGATCATCCACTCAGCAAAGGCAGACTTCTGAATGTACCTGCTGCCTAAGCACATTTATGAGGCTGGTGGCAGATGCAAAAGTGGATCTTAAAAAAGAAAAAAAAAATTGAGACAGGGTCTGTTTTTTTTTTTTTTTTTTCTCAAGTTGCCCCCAAATTCCAGTAACTGTGATGTGTTCCCCCAGGGCAGAACGAAGGTCAGCACTTTCCCTGGCCTCTGTAAAATATGGGCTCATGAGCCGTATGCTGTGGCCAAGTCTCAATAGACAATGTTAAGCAGAAAAGGTTTTTAGAAATGCTAGATTGACAGGTTCATTTTTGTTTGCTTTAAATGGGTTTTGAATGAATGAGTGAATGAATGAATGAATGAATGAATGAATGGTATGTAAGGATCATTATGCATGTTAACTCTGTAGTATAGCTCCGTGTCCAGGAAGACCTCTTCTGCTTCTCTGAGCCTCAGTTTCTTCACTGGCGCAATTGGACAGATAACACAAGGCATGTCAATGCTCACTGCAGGGATCGAACGAGAAGATGCCCAGCCTACCTTCAGCACAGTGCCTATGCTGGGGTGTGGGATATCTCGGAACCTTTGGTAGCTCTGTGGTGCCCCTGTGCTGGGAGACACACTGAGCTGAGCCCCATCTGGAGGCCCTAGAGCTGATGGCTCAGCCATTCATCCTCAGAGGCTTGCACCACCTCTGGACCAACCGAGGTTCTCTCCACCTTCCTGCTTCACCTGTGGAGCCCCAGATAGGTACTTACCAGCAGACTTGGGGGTGAACTTGTCTCGATTGGCAGCACACACAGCCAAGAGTCTGTAGCCCAGGTCCAGGTCAAACCCCTGTTGGGCAGCCACGCGGCTAACCACCTGACAGCAGGGAAGAGGGAAATCCAGGGTGAGTTACCAGTTCATCAGAGCTCTGAGCCTGGGTAGGGACACATGCCCACTACATAATGAAGCAGGTGAAGCGGCCAGGCTACGGCAGGGGTCTAAGGCCAGGGGGAGCTAGGATTCTAGTGGGTCTCTTTCAATGGCTTGGATGATCACCTTCTAGCTAGCCATTAGCTGGAGAGGTAATGAATGCCACCTTAGCCAGAATGGCCCCAGCTAGGCGCTAGGCATCACCCCAGGGCTCCTCAACTTACCTTCCCAGGCCCAGGACCAGGATGCTTCTTTCTCTTCAGGCCTCCCCCACCATACCTGAGCTTCTGCCCCTACCTCTGCAGGTGCTCACTGCCTCTGCTATTCTCAGGCATCAGCACATCCTGGGGGTTTCCTGGAGATGCCCTGAATCCCTCACTATCCTGCATCAACAGTCATACCCTGAGAAACAGGGACTTGGGATTTACTGCTCTTCCCGTAGTTGACAGGCAGAGTTGCCTAGTGTGTGTTAAGGGCTCCTGGACCAGGCAGACCAGATGATCTACTTGGTTCTGTAGATCATCACACCTCAGCCTAGAAATGCAGACCCCTGTATCCAGGAGCTTAGCCTGGGGTCTGACTTAGCACCAAGCCCTGAGAGTAAGCCCTGAATCTTATCCATCCAGAGAGATGGGAGCCTTGGAGGGTGTTGTGTGGAACTGGGTTTCCCCAGGATCCAAGGAGAGGCCCTGGAGGCTCTCGCCCATCTGACTGTCCCAGGAAGATCTATCCCTGGGTGACCTGTTGCTTTCAGGTCTATACTCCCACCTCATTAACAGTGGTAGGACAATGCTACCTTGTTAGGAAGGAAGGAAGGGACTTGGAGAATGAAGTCACGAAGGAGGGCAGCTGGGGAGGCCATGGCTGAGTCAGGAGGAGTCTTCCCAGATGCCCCTGCTGCTGAGGAAGGGAGACTCAGTCCCTAAGTCTCTGAGGGCCACCTACTTGGATGCTGCTGTGAGGCTTCAGGCTGCAATGGGTTTAGCCTGGCATCCAGAGCCATCACAATAGCAAGCCACTTTTTCCTGCCCACTTTGGGGGATTGCCACGAGGGCTCTAGAGCTGAAAGGGAAGAACCTTTCAACCACGCCTGTGAGGCCAGCTCCTTTCCCTTTCTCCCTCATCCTGTTCTTTCTTTCTTTGGGAGGGTATCATTATGTAGCCCAGTCTGGCTTCCAACCTGCGATGCTTTTGAGCGCTGAGACTGCAGACATATCCCCACGCCTGACTCCCTCCTCATTTCAACTGAAGGGACCCAGAAGGCCAGATGGAGTATCACAGAATCAGGGAAGAGCCAACAGAGTCCCTTTCCCCAGGACTACCTGCTAGATCAGAGCTCTGGGCCCTTTGTCCCTTCTCCCGGGAAACCCCTGCAGGGCCAATGTCAGCCAGGATGGGGGGGAAGGCAGCTAATTTCACTTTGGGATGTTTGCTTAGCTTCTGATGCAAACAGAATCCTTCCTTGCTCCCCAGTCTCTTTCCCACGGGCTCTCTGGCCTGTGTTCGTCCTTGAGTCTCTAGCCACCTAGGGTGGAGGCTCCTCACTGTCTTGGTCCGGATCCCTAACACAATCTGGCTTGTGGAGATTTTCAAGGCAGGCACTCAGGGAAGTGGGGGAAGGTTCTCGACTTTCTGAGCTGCAGTTTAGATGTTGCAGTTCAGAAAGTCCAGAACCTTCCTCACTCCCCTGAGTGCCTTCTGGCACAACAGCCTAGGGGGACATCAGGGAGCTCAGCTGTGGAGTCACTGTGTTTGAACCGGTGCAGTACTAAGGTTGATGCTGGGGGACTGTTGACGCCATCAGTAGTATACTGAGAACTTGGCTCCCAGAGGACAAGGGTGTAGTATGTGTGTGTGTGGTCCAGGTAGTCTGGCCAATGAAGGGTCAAAGCCACAGCTCCCCACCTCCAGGGAGGCCCCTGGGCTCTGGGTCAGGGAAGCAAGGCAAAGGTTTTGTGCCTGGCCGATACTGGCTAGTCTTGCTGCTCTGGTTTGGAAAAGTGATTCTAGCTGAGTTGAGCAAGAGCGGCCTAGGGTCATGAGCAGGCTGTAAGGACTTCAGGCCGACGAGCTGGTGGGTCTGCTATTGCCAAGTCTGGCTTGCAGAAGGGGCTTTGTGCTCAAGCTGTTGCTGTTGTTGTTGTTGAAGAAGCTGAGACCCAGAAAGGGTTTTCCTTAAGCTCACACAGCACAGGTGACAGAGCAAACAAGCTGTAGCCGGTGACCCTGGACAGTCTCACGTGCTGCCCGGCCCCCAAGAAAGTTTTACCAGGTAGGGTCCAGTGGCCACTGGTAAGGTGTGTCTCTCTGGGCAGCTTGTATCTCAGAGAGGCCTGCTGTACTCCAGCGAGAGTCCCTAGGCATGAAGACAAGTGACTGCCCCACTAGACTGGATGCATGCTAAAACCAGCTAGTGTGAGGCTGCCCTGCTGCTGGGCCTGACTGCCACGTACCTAGTAGACCTTGAGAGGGACACCCGGCAGGGGTAATTAGCTTCAATACTTCAAAGGGTGAAAACACTGTCCCAGAGACAGGACTGGGAAGGGACTTGCTTAAGGGAGTATATGGTTCTGCTGTTGCAGCTGATGCTCTGAATCTGGGGTCTGCAGGTGCCCCTTGCCAGTCATCCCGCATCACTCAAGTGACTACCTATTCCCTGGGCCTCAGTTACTTCCACCTGTGAGATGGGTACAAATCGCCCACAGATGATGGATTGGAATGAGTCCAGGAAGGCCTCCAGGGCTTGGTTCAGGTGGCCTGTGGCCCAGAGCCTCACACTTAAATTGAACCTGGGCAGTTTAGAATTTAGTGGCAAAAAAACAAAAAGCAAAACAAAACAAAACAGAAACCCAAACAACAACAACAACAACACCCCCTCCATGTCCATGTGTTGCCTGCAGCTGAGTGGTTTTTAATTTATATTCTCAAAGTAAGCCGGATCTGGAGGAATTTGGAGCCAGCTCTCAGAGGTCACCTAGGGAACTGTGTCAACCTGCAGACTCAGCTGCCCCTGGCTAGGGAGGGACCCAAGCCTGCAGTCCAGTGGTGTGTGTGTGTGTGTGTGTGTGTGTGTGTGTGTGTGTGTGTGTGTGTTGGGGAGACCTTAGCCTCCTTACCCTGCATTCATCTCCTCTTGCAGGCAGCACTAGGTGAGGATGGTGACCCACCCCCACCCCGCTTCCCTGCCCACCTGGAACATTTTTTATATACCATGAAGATGGAGCCCCAGAAAAGAGACTGGATACCAAGGTCAACTTCTATGACTGTCCTCTCTCCAATTTCCTCCTGCAGCAGGCTCTCCTCAGCTCATAGGCCTGTGCAGCTGGGGCCATGTTTTTGTGTGTGTGTGTGGGTGGGGGGGGGGCAGCAGAGGGACTTTTAAGGGCTCCCTTTGGTTGGGGGGCACTGGAGGACAGGAGCAACAACATGCTTTATTGTGGGGATGCAGTGAGAGGACCCAGCGAATGGACACAGTGCCCTCTGCTTGGAAAGGCACATCCGGGTCCTCCAGGGCGGAGTCCCTCCTCCAGGAAGGAAGGCCTTCCTTGTTGCTCACTCCCAGAACAGACCCCCACAGCTATTGTGCATACACCAGCACAGCTCTCAATCTTCTGCTTCTTTGCCACCAGCACCTGTCCCTTCCAACTGACACCCGGGCTCCGTTCTCCTGGCCTGTTGGTTCTTCCCTGGGAACTTGAGTTCCTACTGTGTTTACCAGCAGAGACTTGGTAAATGTCAGCTGAATGAGAAAGTCAAGGCAGGGCTAGTTCCTGGTCTATTCAGGCTGGCCAGGGCCAATATCTCACTCAGGTCCATGATCTAGGCAGGGCCAAGCTTGGGGCAGTATGCTGGGGAAGCATATTAGTTTGTTTGATGATATTCTGTGCATGGCCCCCACCTTCTCTTCCCACTACAGTTACAGGAAACTGTGGCTTGGGCAACATCTGGCCCTCTCTATGGGGCTTAGGCTGGACCCAGATCCCACAAAGAGGATTAGGCAGTTGGGAGGAGAGGGGAGCTTGGAGGGCTTGAAGGACGAGGAAGACAGGACCATGCAGGTGGTTTGAGGGAGACAAATGGGGGCAGCTTTTGACAGAAGAGTCCCGGGAGGGTCTGGGCCACGTTACAGATGGACTGGAACATCCCCTCTAGGTTCGGGTGGGCCTCAGCTAGAGACTAAGCTGTTTTCAAGTCTGGGTGCCACGGCAGTCAGTTCTGAGTCTTAGTGTCCTCTGTAAAACGGGCAGCTCGAAGGACAGGTGGATTCTGGGAGGTGGCATGTGTCGCAGGCAGCTCAGCCTTTCTCAGAACAAGAGAGCCCAATGCGCTCACCATGTTTCCCCTTGTAAGGTAGAGCTAAACTGTGCTCTTTGCTTCCCTCCTGGCTGGAGCTCCTCAAGAGACACCATTCCTGCCTGGCCATGCCTCCATTCCACAACCAGAACATACAGGCTCCCACAGTGTCATCCACGCTCCCTTCCAAGCCCACTACAGGCCTTCTGAGGACAGTTAACTGTCTCATCAATTTCACACTTTCAAATGCAAGCCACATGGTTAGGGGGAACACTTAAAAGCGAGGAAAGACCCCTCAAGTCCTTCCCTCCGGTCTCAAGTACTGGGCCTCAGGTTTAAGGTCCTGCCCAGTCTGGATCCTAGAGCCCCACCCAGTGTTTTGGACACCAAGGGCCTTTGCACATGCTGCTTTGTGGCCCAGGGACCTGGCTGTGGTCAGCGGCTTGGCCAGCTGCGGCATAAGCATGTGTGGTTTTGCACGACCAGCCCCACCTTTCAGCTGATAAAGATCCATGCAGCTCTAACACTGTTTTCTCAGTCATTTCTCTACACGGCTGTCCCTTACTAAGAAATCAAGCTTAAGAAAGTTTTATTTCTCTTGGGGTTTCCAGGACTTGGCAGAGGGGACCACACATGATAAGTGAGGGATCAATCAAGGTTTATTTGTCCAGATGGATGAAGGTAACAGGGACTTGATACGTATTCTTGAGTGGATGGGTAGATGACCAGAGGGTAATTCAATAAATGTTCAGCAGATAAAGAGACAAGCGGCCATGGGAAAGGAAGGCAGAGTCCTTAGAAATTGAGCTGTCCTGCTTCTCATGGAGTACTGGTCCCCACAGTGTGCTTCTCAATAGTGTGAGGAAGCCACATAACCCATATCAGACCTGGGGGGCGGGCACCTGCAGGGCCAGCTTGCAGTATGGGCAGTTGTCCCACATCCGTGTTTCCCTGTGTGCTGGGTCGGGGAGGTGGAGACTCACCGTCAGGCAGCCCATGAGGCTCTGCTCAAAGGGCCGCTGGAAGGCTCGCGGGTCTCCACACCAATCCAGCAGCTCTGTGGCAGCATTGTGGAAGTTGGCGGGGTTCTGTAAGTGCTGTGGAGAAAGAGGAAAGGCTTGAGGCTGCAGGAGGAGGCCACTCCAGGCCTGGTCAGAAAGGACACCCATAGAATGGGCAGAAGGCAGGCCAGATTATCCAGCTTCATCAACCACGCTCTATACAAGGCCTGGCTCACTGCAGCAGGATAAGGCCAGTAACCCACTTCAAAGACTAGAGCCAGGGCAGGTAAAGGAAGGCCAGAGCTATCAGACATCCAAGTGCTCTGAGGATGCAGCTGCTGGAGAAGGTCCAAGGTCCTGGTAGAAAGCAGTTGTACACATACAGGATGCCAGCAGCTCCAGGACCCTTGGTAATGGTAGGGACAGCAGATCATACTGGCCTAGACGAACCCTGTAACCCGCCTGTGGCTTGAGTCGATTCGCAACCAAGGCAGGGTGGGCCTAGGAGCTAGAATCCCCAAATAGGGTTATGGGAGTCCCTCTGGGGTCAGGGCTCTGGGATCACTCTGCCTGTGCCCCTTATTAATCTAGGATGGTCCCTTCACCTCTCCTCGCTTCGGTCATCCATCTGTAAGATGGGGATGATGGACTGCCACGGAGTCATGGGTGTTTTGGTTCCTTGAGCTTGTCATAGTATGGTTCACGCAAGGAAGAGCTTACAGTGAGGAAAGATAAGTGAACTCAATGAGAACACCCCTCTCCATGAGAAAAAGGGAGGGAAAAAAACAGAGTGGAGAAAATGGGCAGGTGAGCAGACACAGCCTGTGTCATGGGGTTGAGTGAGGATTAAACAAGACTGGGCTTATGTAGTCCAGGCAGAGTGCCTGACAGGTGGGGCGGTTCCACATGGGGTGGCCCTTGGCTCCATCTCGGTCTCCCAGAAGTTCCCTGCCTCCCCTGTGGGAGCCCAGCTGTGCGAGGCTCTCAGGCTTGGCTCTCTAAAGTGGCAGCTCCTTCTACAAGATCACCAGAAGAGGAGGGACCTGCATACACAGCCACACTCTTTGGGACCATGGCTGCCTGGCTTTGCTTCTGTTTCTATGTTTTCTTCTTCTCTGCCTTTCAGAGGCCTCAGGGAACACTGGGGCGCTGATGGAGCGTGGCAGCCCAGCAGCTCCTTCTGGCTTGCACTCCCACTGACAACTAGGTGTTTCATTTATTTATGTGATGTCACAACCAATCAGCAGTGTCAGCAACCTCCGGTGGTCACAGCAATGCTCTTTAGAGATCTGAGCTCCTGGATAGCCTCCGAGGCTGATCCCCAAGCCTGCTCTTGGTCAGGCCCTCTTGGAGCTCCAGCCTTCTGTATCTTGCCAGCCTGTGTTTCCTCCTCTTCATTCACAGCTGGCTCATTATGGGATGTATCCCACAGATGAGGTCAACAGTAGCATAGCACCCCTTAGCTGGCTGTTGCCTGGAGCTCTGTGGCCTCAGCTGAGGCCCTTGTCTCTGCTCTAGTTGCTGCCCGCAGCCTCAATATGGCTTAAGTACGCAGAGAGATTGTGTCTTGACACACAAAGTGCACACCTGGCCCCAACCCCACCCCAGCCACGGAGTCACGCAGCCCCGAGGACATTACTGAACCTCAGAGCCCTCATCTAGGAAAGGTGGGGGTAGGGGTGGTGGCAGCTTGCAGGGTTGTGGCCAAGTATAGAAGTGTGGGATAAGCATGTTACAGAGTGGGGCCAGGTATGGCTGGAGGCAACTGGTGCTTCTTATGTAGGAGCCTTGCTTCTCTTATGACCATAGACTTCTCTTAAGTCTATAGACTCTAGAATCTAGTGGGCAGAAGCAACTTCCTAGGTACTCCTTGTCCCGGCACAAGGTAAGGTCTGAAAGGAGTGATGGGTGGGTGTCCAGCTATCCTAACGACAGCTTCTCTACTGAGGCCAGCCACCTGGCCACTTCACAAGGGACCCCAGTAGCCCTGGGAGGGAAAGGGACCAAGGGAGGCTTAGGATGAACAGCCTGGAGTAGAGACACATTTTGAATCACTGGCAGAGGCTCTCAGCAGTGGCTGATCCCAGACTCCAATGCCCTGTTTTCCATCAGAAAGCCCGCCCATCTCTATAGTTCCTCAGGAGACTGGAGCTAGATCCATGATTGTTGAGTGTGTGGGCAGGAACTGTGCACACTACACCAATGCTCCAGCCAGGGCTGGCTCCCAGCTGCCCACCAGTCCCTCTGTGAATCATACAATCCATCCATGTGTCTATCCATTCATCCATCCAGAACAAATCCATCCACATAGCTACCTGCCCATCCGCCCATTCGTCCATTAATTACTTTATCTATTCCTGACCCATCCACTCATTCATCTGTCCATTCATCTAGAAGCCAATTTATCCAGCCAGCCACCCATTCATTCATCTATCCATCTATCATCTATACCTACCCACTCATCTAACTCCCCAGCCATATGTCCATCTACCCACTCACCCACCATCCTCTTACAGAACCATTTATTGGTCCACTCTCCTCTGCACCCACCCAAAGTACTATGGCCCCACCCTGGATGGACTGAGCCCCAGGTAGGACACTGTGGACTTCGAGAGATCCTCTTGTCTCTGCTCAGGAGGGGAGCAGGATAGGTGAGGTTGGTTACTAGGTGACCAAGAAGCCCCTGAGCTCAGGCACAGGGTGTGCTGATGCTCTGGAAGCTGCCTAGGGCCTGGGGAGGTTGCCGGGCACAGTGAACTGATTCGCAGTTCAGGATTCTTCCTGTGGCACTGAGATGACCTGAGAAGAGCCCTGAGAAGTGCACCCTGTGAAGCGGAAGCTTTGGTTCAGGCTAAAGAAGAGGAGCAGCCAACCCACAAGGCTGCCGAGAAGGGCTGCACGGTGCTGGGGTGTTCATTGCCAGGGACCGCTGGCGGCTGGGAGTGTGGCTGGGAAGGCCGTGCCAGAAGAATTTGGTGCGGGAGCCCAAGGTTATGAGGCTCAGGGTGGGAGCCACAGCCTGCACCTGCCAGGGTCCACCCAGCAGACATATTTGTCATCCATGCATGCAGACAATTGCCTTTCTATTCTGATTAAGTTGTGATGCCTGAGACTCCACAGTCCTCGGCTGGAGGTTGGGCCCAAGGGTAGAGCATCATTTCTAGTCATCTCTGGTGGGGTGTGTCTAGTGAGGAGTTCCCTACTTACCAACAACCCATGCCCGGGGTGCTGGCGGTGAACTGCCACTGGGGCTCAGTGTGTGGATAAGCTGGGGTAACCCCCACACTGTAGGATGAAGTTGTCCTAACACCACTAAGGTACTGTTCCCTTTCTGTGCCTCAGTTTCCTTTTCTGTAAAATGATTTAGTTTCTCAGAACCCTTTCTTGTAACTTTTTGGCATAGGGTCTCATGTAGCCCAGCCTGGCCTCAAACTTGCGAAGTAGCTGAAAATTATCCTGAACTCCCGAACTTCCTGCTTCCATCTACCTAGTGTATGCAACCACAGAAGTGTGTCACCATACCAGGCCTTTTCTCATTGCTGTTAGCAAATAGCTGGAGCAGGGAGCCGGGGAGCAGAGGTCTGGGAAGGGATGTGGCAGAAAGTGGATCACTGTGTTAGATGTCTCACTGCTTGCTCACCACAGCTCAAAGTATGGAAGCAAAGCCCAGAGAAGGCAGGGCACTGGCCCAAAGTCACACAGCTGGGTCGGGGTGAGGCGGTGCTGGCGTTCATGTGTGTGTGAGTCTAGGGTGAGGCTGGCACTCAAGGGACCATCTTGCTGCAGCACAGACCTACTCCCTGCCTCCCCTCCCCACCCTGCCAGCCAGCCACACTCACCTGCTTGATGCACTGCAGACGGTCATTGGTCTGCTGGATGTGCCTGTCCATAGAATTCATTCTGGCCGTTTCGCTGGTTTCTACCCGAGAGCCATGAACGTGGTCCAGCCTGAGGAGAGAGGAGAGAGGGTGTCACTGGGTGGCGCTACACCTGACGACCTTGCACAGCCTTCCCGCTATTATCCTCCCACTTCAACACTGGCAGTCCTGCCCTCGAGGGGCCCTGAGTGACCAGCTTTATCCTGTAGTCTTCCAGCAAGAAGGTAAAAGTGGGGGTTGTGCTGTATTTATTTCTTCTGTCGTCATCCCGACCCTCATTTCACTGTCCTGGTACTTGTCAAATGTTTATACTCCCTGACACTCAACTCCAGGCCCATCATTTCTTTATCATTTCAGTGACTGTCTTGTTTGTTGATGTTCCGGGTAGTTTTATGTCAACTTGACACAAGCTAAAGTCATTTGAGAGGAAGGAGCCTCAGTTGAAAAAAAAAAACAAAAAAACAAAAAACTGCCTTCATAACATCAGGCTGTGGGCAGAAAAGCCTGTGGGGAATTTTCTTAATTAGTGATGGATGGGAGAGGGCCCAGCCCATTGTGGGTGGTGCTATCCCTGGGCTGGTGGTCCTGGGTTCTACAAGAAAGCAGGCTGAGCGAGCCATGGGGAGCAAGCCAGTAAGCAGCACCCCTCCATGGCCTCTGCATCAGCTCCAGTGCCCCATCCCATTTGACTTCCTGCCTTAGTTTCCCGCAGTGGGCTGTAATTCAGTGTATGTAAGCTAAGTAACCCCTTTCCTCCCCAATTTGCTTTCGGTCACGGTGTTTCATCACAGTGATGGTAACCCGACTAGGACAACTGACCCATCCATCCATCCATCCATCCATCCCTACATCCATCCCTACACTGTTAGTTTCCATCTGCCCAGCCCTGTGCTTCCACTGGCCCGGGACACTGCAAGATCTCCAGTGCTGGGGCCAGTGCACGGCCTATGAAAATGACGCAATCTTCCAGTGTTCAAGAAACTCTTGGCACACGTATGCGTCATCACAGCATTTGCAAGGCTGAGGCAGGAGGATCACCAGTTTTGCTGACACTCTGTCTCAAAAGAAAAGAAACCTTCATTTACCCTAGGTCACCTTCTAGGTGACAACTGGTTGAGCTTCTGCTAATGGTCAGGTGCTGGTCCAGGCCCTGGGCACTGGTAGATACTGCAGTAGTCCCACATTGTAGATGAGGAAACCATGACTCAGTTTACCGTTGGTGTTGTAAGAGCCAGGGCAGAATCCTGGCTTTCCTGTTCCAACTTGCTGATATTAATGGTGGAGACTGGGGTCATTAACACCAGAAATGAATGGAAGTGATGAGTCTGAATTCCACATTGCAGGGGGAGAGGATGTGAAAGCTAAGGGTCCAGGGCCTGAGGAGAGATTAGCACTAGGCAGAAGAAATGGGACATGGAAGGGACAGTCTGGCTTCTGTACCTGCTGTTTTCATTGGCAGCCCAGTTCTGAGGCATGGCTGAGCTAATATGGAAACCTCTGCCTTTCTAACCATGAACATGCTGTTCTTTCCATGCCTCTATGACTGGTGGCCACCGTCTCCTTTATATTCCTATCTCAAGCCATGACTGGACCCCCTGAGGATGTCCTTGTTCCACTCAACCCATCCGAAGTGAGTGGTTTCCAAGGCCACCCCAGAACCTGAGCACCCTGCGGTCGGGAAGTAGTGAGTGCTTGGTAGCCAGCAGAGGTCGCTCTGCAGCCACAGAAGCAGCACTCGGCTATGCTTGCCTCTAGGAGCCTTTAGAAGTCCTTGTAAACCCTTAGTGGCTGCAGCTCTAGCACCCAGGAAGGTCTGGGCTCTCTATCAACCCAAAGTAATGCCTGGTAGCCTCTTCCACTCTGTTGCCCTCTGAGTAGTTGCAGGCTCAGTCAGGGACCTTGACTATGCTGCTGTCTCTGTGTAAAGCCTTCCTAGTTAACCTGGGGTCTGCAATGGGTGCCCGCTCCGCCACCCTCCCACTGGATGAACCGGGTAAGGAGCTGGGTCTCAATTTCTCTTAACTGTAAAATGAAGGGCTGGGCTAGTCATCCTCTGGCAGCCTGCCAAACTCCAGCATCTCTGAGGGCTCTGGCTGCCTGGAAACTCCACCTCAGTAGGAATAGAGCACTCAACTTCAAAATTCAAAGGTTCCTTCCAAGCTGGGGAGCCTGCTGCCTGGAAAACTCCATGAGAGCCCCACCCCCAAGATGGACCAATGCCACAGACACTGCCTCTTTTTGAAGCTATGCCTGGTCAGGGTTCATTACATGTATGGAAGGTTTTAGGTGACGACATGGGAGTCAGGCTGAGTCTTCCCAATTTCCAGGGGTGGTCATGCTGGGAGGAGCTTCTATTTACACTGTCATCTCCTAGCAAAGCTCAGGCCAAGTCTGCCCTGTGGACGGAAAGCCTCTCTGAGAATGAACTGTGGAGAACTGAAGGCTAAGAAGCCAGCCTCTTCAACTATTCCAGGGGCAGAACAGAGCAGACAGAAGCCTCAAATGGACAAGAACCCTCTGGCTGTCTTACATATAGGGCCCTGCCCTGGATTCTTCCCTGGACACAGGGACAGGGCATTTTTACTGTACTGTGGGCACTCAGAGCCCTTTATGTAGCACCCTAGTGTGGCAGGAACACCTCACAACCATTTTACAGACAGCTTTCTTTTCTTACTTTTTAGGCCTAGCTAGTGATCCCAAGCACCTCCAGGTGGAGGTGTTTTTGCACTGTTCGTGCACCTGCGTGCCCCCTCTGCACTCTCCAGAGCAGGTATGTGCACACATGGGCTGCTAGCCCAGATGCACTCGAGCACACACATCTCCTGACAGCTTGCACAGGCAAGTAGCACATCTCTGGGGAGCTGTGTGAGCAACGGTGTGCAGAAATGATTCAATCACCATGCACATCTGCAGTTTGGGTAGGGGGTGGGGAGTGGGGCCGGCAGCAGCAGTGGGAGGCTCTACCAACAGCCTGAGTAGACATTGTGCTCTGAAACAGGACCAGGGCTGGTCAGCTGGGAACAGCCTTGCTAGGCGATAGATGATAGATCGATAGATGATAGATAGATAGATAGATAGATAGATAGATAGATAGATAGATAAAGCCAGGCTCTAGGGTACCATCCCAGCTTTAGATTTTGAGGGGGAAAGGGTCACCCATGGCCTTTCCTGGCCTGGCCCCCCACCTCCCACCACTTTTAGCTCACATCCCAAGTCCCTCCCTTGGACAGCTGGCTGACTCCTAATCTGAGCTCTGAAGACTTTGCTACAGCTTTGACTCGGTTTGCCCTCAGGTCAGAATGCCTGCCCCTTTCACTCATCAAGGTCTAGCAAACTGTAACCCCCAGTGGCACTACTCACTCACTCTACTCCTGTCTCCTCAGCATCTCTGTCGTACACCTGTCTCCCCTTCAGTTGTGATGTGTGGCACTTACGCGTCTTAAATCCCATACCCAGAATGTGCTCATTTGATGGACAAGTGAGGGTGCATGGCCATGGCTAAGGTACTGGGAATTGAAATCTTAGCTGTACCCAGGGGATCTTGAGTCTGGGAGGTACTGGCCATCTAGGGCAGTGTTCTTAAGGAGTGACTCTTGTCCCATGGGTGAAAAGGATGATTTCTGGCAGTCCATGGGCAAACCTTTTCCATTTTCATAGTGAAGTCTTGGGTCTAGGAAAATGACCAAGAGTGAGTTCATAGGTCTTATTTAAGATGGAGTTGAGCTACTTAACCAATGGCTGATCTGAGTTCAAAGTCATTTTGAATGTAGTCTTAGTTAACAGTGGGGTGGGTGGGGTAGATGGGGCTGAGGTCAGATGTAGACCTCCACCCTCCTCATCTTGAAAGGGAAGTCATGGAAGCTCCGAGAAACGGGAAGCAAAGGCAGGTGGAGGGAGTGACTCCGACTCTGGCGTTCTACTCCAGGGGAGTCTGGAAGAAGGGCAGGCAGCAGGAGCCAGAGGAGTGAGGAAGCTCTGGGCAGCTGCTGGGGACCAGCTGTCCTTCTCTAGGTCAGGCAGTGAGGGCAGGCCCTGGGCAGGCAGGAGGCCTGCACAGGGCGGGGCTCCAGTGGGTGGTGGGCGGAGGGCCAAGCCTTCCTGGCTGTGGGCTTTGGGAAGGCCCTTTCACCTCCTGAGCCTGTGTCTTCTACAGGAGGACAGGAAATCTCCTCCCCTCCCTGCTGGGCTGAGGAGCAGAGCGAGCGAGCAGACACTCAGGAGGAAGGATTCTGGAAGGCCCACACCTGCTTCCTCTATCCAAGCAGCAAACACCCTGTGACCAGACTCCATAAGGCCCACACCATCTGGCCAGTGACTGCAGAGGTTCTGGCTCCATGTTGGAGGTTTCTGGAAGGGTGGACCCTCTTCTCTCAGTGACCCCATCTTCCAGCACCCACCCTGTCCATAGGAGCATCCACTGTTGGCGTTGGTTAAAGAAAACTACAGGGTCTTCCTTTCAGAGCCAGGTCCCGGAGGGCAGCCCCACCTAGCCATGCCTGACATTCTGCCCTGGACTGTCCAGAGAAGTGACATACTCTGGAATGTGGCCCTGAGAAAGGTCGGCCATTGTCCCCACCCACACTAGGCTCTGGTCTGCAACTGCATCTGGGCTCTTTGTCCTCTGGGCACAGGATGCCTTAGCAGCCTTGCAGTATCCTCAAGTCAAGCCCTCCTGCCCCCTCTGGCCACAGTCTAGGTCCCTGACCCCCACTCCCCCAACACACACACACACACACACACGGGCTGGTCCAGTCTTGGGCAAGGCCTTTGGGGCTCTTCTTCTCCCCAAAGCCAGTCTCCCCACTAGGTTCTCCGCGTCACCTCACTTAGTGTCAGCTTTGCTGTGACTTCTGTTCCAGTTATCATGGTCTGGCCACAGAGAGGAAACCGAGGCTCTGAGAGGCCCAGTGACTTGCTTGAGGCCATATTGCTGAGAGGTGGCGCCGGGATTCTGTCCCTGTTCTGACCACAAGAGCCTCTGGTGCACAGCCCATTCATTCCCCACAGGAGCACGGCAGATCTTCATCAGCTGGACACTTCCTTCCCAGCCCCACTGCCCAGAGCGAGGAAGTGACCATCACTGCTGTGCGGTGCCGAAATGACTGTGTTTCCCAGGACAGCAGCACTCACACAGAGGCCCTGACCTGCCTTTGCCTCGGGCTCCTGTGGCTATTCTGAAGTCTTAGATGCCAGGAAATGGGGAGGGGTGGGGGAGGCCAATGGTTACTCAAGAGCTCTGGGGGACAGGGAAGGAGGGAAGCTGGAGTCTTCCAGAAAGCAGTGAACTCAGGCAGTTGTTCCTATAGCTACAGGTCTGAGCACAGAAGGTGTTTTGACTGTCTCCTACCTCTGGCTCCCCACACCTTCAAAATCTGCTTACTTGGTATTGTGAGGAACTTGACAGGACAAAGGCAACAACATTTTCCAGAGGGAGCCCTGAGAGCTCAATAGGTCTATAAGGGACTACACAGTCCAGGGATAGTGGGGCTGAGAGTAGAAACACCCCCAACTCCTGCACCCTAGACAGACTTGGCTAATCAATCACAACACTCTTCTTACGTACTCCAGACATTGACAGATGACTGTCTACCCACCCTCTCCTTGCTAACCCAGGAAATGAAGACATCCAGGTGAGTCAACTTTGTGTGTGTGCTGTTGTTCTGAATGTGTGTAGCGTGTGCATGTTGGTGCTAGCGTATGTGTGCGAGTGTGTGAGTGGAGGTCCAAGGTTGACGACACGGGATGTCTTTTTTTCAGTTTCTCTCCACCTTTATTTTTTTTAGGCAGAATCTCGCACTGAATCTGAAGTTTGTTGACTCTGCCAGGCTGTGTGGCCAGTGAGCTTCAGGGGTCTGCCTATCTCCCTTCCTGCCACACACATCAATGCTGGGGTCGTAGGTTTGCACTACTATATGGCTTTTATGGGGGTTCTAGGGATCGGAGCTGGAGTCCCGGTGCTTGTGTGACAGGCCTGTTACTGACTGAGCTGCCTCCCTGACCTTGAGTGATTCAACTCTGAAAGGAGAGTGAGCGGCAAGAGGCTGTCAGGGAGACCACACACCTACTTCCAGATCCCTGACTTGCTGTTCTTTTCTGAAACCCAGAGTGTGAGCAAGGCTCCCCAGAAACCCCTGGAGGGCGGGACCACACAGCTAAAGCAGCCAGTCTCATAGCACAGCTGCACAGACGACTCTATTACTCCATTTTGCAGATGGGAAAACCGAGGCTCTCAGCCAGACGGAGATATGGCTGTCCAGTGGAGCAGCTTCTTATTTTATTTTTGGTTGTGCACACACACATGCATACAAACACACGAGTGTAGTGCCTGTGGAGGCCAGAAGAGGGGGTCAGACCCCTCATCCCCTGGAATTGCAGTTACAAGTGATTGTGAGCCTCCAGAGGTGGGTGCTGGGAAAGCATTGTGAGTTTTTAACCAGAGTCCTCTCCAGCCCCTAGAGCAGTTTCTGTCTAACTCTATCAAATTTTTCAAAAACTGTATTTTTTTTTTTAAAGGAAAAGTATCAGAAGGGAGATAGATTTGTGCTAAAAGTGGCAGACAGAAAACAACAATCGCTGGATGGTGGTGGCGCATGCCTTTAATCCCAGCACTTGGGAGGCAGAGGCAGGCGGATCTCTGTGAGTTCAAGGCCAGCCTGGTCTACAGAGCGAGATCCAGGACAGGCAGG